>PVLD010007367.1:58531-92248 GCA_004027595.1 Dinomys branickii | reverse complement strand
AAAACGAACTGATCAAAAGGGCCATCATCTGTGTAACCTGAGTAACAAAGATGAAGGTAACATTATGTAGGACAGCATCCAGAGCTAATTCCCTTCTATGTTCTCTATAATTCTGTATTTCCTAAGCCGTTTTTGTATTAGCAGAAGTGAAGATAACTTTATATTATACAGCATCCAGTGCAAATTCCCTACTATCTTACCTATAATTTGGTATTTCCTTTCATGTTTTTGTGTTAACTAATGTGAAAATAACTATGTAATACAACATCCAGTGCAAATTCCCTACTATATTCTGTATAACTTTGTATTTTCTGTATTGTTTATGGCTTTTCTGGTTCATATGTTTCTATTCTTTTGTCTTTAAAATAAAATTTTAAAAAAAAAGGAATAGTTAATGCCTAAATTTTTTTGACCAACTCTGCATGCTATATCTGGTAATCAGAACAACTAATTTGAAAACAACAATATGCAATATAACAATTTCTACCATCTTTAGTGAAGCTCTGTACCATTTCTAATTTTTTTTATTATTCTTTATTCTCAATCTTGCATTCTTCATCTGGTAATCTGAACAACTTCACTTAAGGTAATATGTAAAATAACAACTGTTAATCCCTATCATTTTGTTTTGAAACCCTGTATCATTTTTATTGTTTTTGCTTTTTTCTTGTTTTGTCTACGTTGTTTTTATTTTGTTATTTTTTATTCTCTTTAAAATGATAAAAAGATAAAAACAGACACCTATAATATCAGCTTCCTGACTGTGCAGTTCCATGGCCTTTGCAGAGGCAACCACCTCCTTCACCCAGTCTGGTTTTTGGAGTTGTTCTTGGAAGGCCATCCTAGGGGGACAATTCATTGCCTCCCCATGATACAATAAAGCATAAAATACCTCCAATAAATCTCTTTTAAGCTTACTGAATAGATTCTGTTCTTCACAACTTAACACCAATTGATACAATATCTATAACAGAATCTTCTGTTTCTTATTGAGTAAGACAACTGTTAAAAAAGAATAACTGTCATTGATTAGTCTTTATGATTAGCCATTCTTCTGATCAAGAAAGAGCTTGATCCTGTGTTTCAATTTAAATAGGAATGGTACATATAAATTAAAAATAGGAAAAATGAAATTTTTTTAAATCTCAGAGTTCATGTTATTAGAGATAGCCAATATATGTTTTAGTAGCACCAAGCTGCTATGCACCCATCATATTTCTTTATAATGAAAAAATATTGTGCTTATAAGTATTAAAATTCTATAAATGTAGAAAAGTGTGTGACAGTGTGCTAATTAAATAAAATTCAACTTGCTATTAAAGTCACTTCAAATATGTGTACCCATGTTTATAGCAGCGCAATTTGTAATAGCTAAATTGTGGAAGCAACCCAAATCCAACCAAAGAGGACTGGATAAAAAAATTGTGGCATTTGTATATAATGGGATATTACTCAGCTATAAAGAAAGACAAATTTGAGGCTTTTACAGGCAAATGGTCACAATTAGACACCATACTCATAAGTGAAATAAATAAGAGGTACATATGTAAGCAACGTATTGTATCACTAGTGTAACAACCTGAAAGTGGGAATATAAATTAGGAGATATGAAGGGAATCTGCTCAAAAGTAAAAAGCAAATGGGATTAGAGGAAGAAGAAAAGGAAGAAAGGGACAAATATGTATGTATTTATGTATATGCAGGATGGCTAACATGGTTCCACTATTGACTTATGTCACTTTAGGGTAAGGAACAGTTAATGATTAGTTGTTTGATCAAGATTGTATGTCTATATGTGTATCCTAAGCATACACTTCAAAGTTATCAATATACAATTCAATATACATTCTTAATTCCCTGTCACTTTGTCTATAATTCAATTTTGTTTTTGTTTTTCTTTAATTTTATTTTTAAGGCAAAAGAATCCAGAATAACATGGAAACAATGCAGAAAATACCAAGTAAAAGAGAAGATAGGAGGAATTGGCACTGGATGCTGTATAACATAATGTTATCTTCATATTTGTTATAACAAAATCAATAAAGGAAATACCAAATTATAGAGGAGACAGCAGGGAACCATCACTGGATGCTGCATTACCTAGTGTTGTCTTTGCATTTGTTAACACAAAAACAATAAAGGAAATACCAACTTACAGAGAAAATAGTAGGGGGCCACCACTGGATATTGCATTACATAATGTCATCCGCACCCCATCACTCAGTTATACAGTGATGGCTCATTCAATTAATCAATTTTCTCCACTTCACCTCCATTGTTCTATCACCCTGTCGTTTGTCTTCCCACTGGTAATCACTGCACTTTTGGTTTATTTACTCCCTCGTGCTCTTACTTTGGGAAGAGATTTGGCTGTTTCTCAATATGCTGTATAATATGTAGGTGTACATAAATTGCTATGGCAGGAGGTAGAGAAGCACCTTTTGGCAAGTCCTCACAGCCATGGGGTGTCTGGTCGGGCAGGCGGGGCCACACAGTGAACCACCAGGCTCCGTCAGTGCATCCGTGTCTATAGGCTCAGGTGAGTCTTCAGGGCTGTCTGGGCGCTGGGCAAAGCACCTGGTACACCCTGGAGGCGGGCCAGAGCACCTGGCACTCCCTGCAGCAGGGTGGAGCTGGGGAGCGCAGAGTGCCTGGCAAGCCCCGGGGGCCAGGTGGAGTGTCTGGCCTGCCCTGGATGTGAGGCAGAGCTCCAGAGACCAGGTGGAGCACCTGGCATGCCACAGGGGCTGGGCAGCTCTGGCGGTGGGGCAGAGCACCTGGCACACCCCGGGGGCTGGACGGAGCACCTGGAAAGCCCCAGGTGCCAGGCAGAGCTCCAGGGATGAGGCAGAGCACCTGGCATGCCCCAGGGACTAAGCGGAGCTCCAGGGTTGGGGTGGAGTGCCTGGCATGCCCTGGGACCAGGTAGAGCTCCAGGGGTGGAGCGCCTGGCATGCCCCAGGGTGGAGCAGAGAACCTGGCACATGCTGGGGCCGGGCAGAGCTCCAGGGATGGGGCAGAATGCCTGGCATGCCCAGGGGCTGGGCAGAGTAAAATTTATTTAGTTATTTGTTTCTTTCTAATGAATTGACCATTACATGTCTAAAGTTCTGAAATGGCCAGCAGACTATAGAAAAATACCACTTTAGGCTCCTGCTTGAAACCAACAGGTTTAGAAAACTGCTGGCCTTGATTCAGGGCCATATTTCTGTATATAGCTTTTTTTATGTCACTTATGCTGTCTCCAGCTTTCTCCTTGACCCCAATCAATCTTAAGTTATTCTTCTTTGCTTTGTTTTGTAGCTATTGGATTGATTTTTCATGGTCTCTTGTTAATTTTAGGATATCTTTCTTTTCAGTATCACTATCTGTAATTATGTCTTCAAGATCTGAAATCCTGTCCTCTCCTTCATCAAACCTGTTGCAGATACTTTAAATGGAGATTTTCAATCTCTTGGATTTCTGTTTGGATCTGTTTCATAGATTCCATTTCTTTTATATGCTGGACATTGTTTCCATTATTTTTCAAAGCTCATGAATTCTTTTTTCTGTGTCTTCTCTAATATCTTTAATTTTAAGGATAATTTGTTCTTGTATCTCAAAAATTATTTTCTCCATAGTCTTTTTCACTTGGGTTTTGATGTGAAGACCCCACACGGAACCAGACCAGACTTTCTGACACGACAGAAGTCTTTATTGGGGGAGGGACAGAGTAGCAGGTTACCTGGTGGACCAAGGTAGCCCCAAGCTGAGGAAAGCGTGGGCCTTTAAGCTCTTTTCTCTGGCAGGGGTGGGGTGGGGTAAGGAGATGTCCCTGGGCTAGAATAGGCCGAGCCCTGAGCGGCCAGGAGGGCATCCAAGCCAGAAGCCTGAACGGCAGGAGTTGCCCGTGTCAGAATGACCCAAGCAGGTGAACTGCTAGAGTGAATGAGGGCGGGGATAGCTTTTGTGGCCGAGGGGAACTGAAGTGGAACAGGTAAGGGAACGAGAGAAATATTGAGAGTTAAAGTTTTCCTATGAGGGGGTGAGGCTGGCTGCCTTGTGACTTATCATCTTAGACTTAATCTAATAGGAATAGGGACGGCGGATCTTGTTAGTAGTTGCTTCCTGCTAAGGAGGGGTGTATTTATTTCGCCTGGGTCGTCAGTCAGTAGCAGCCGAAGGAGATGAGGGGGTGACATGTCTTGCTGGTGGCTACTCCTCACTGAGGAGGGGCATTGTTAAGTCTGTTTCTGGGTCATCAGTCAGGAACGGCTGAAATTGGAAATCGGAAAGAAGCATAAGGTTGAAGTTTTGAGTCGTTAATCTTTGGACTGTGTTGCGAATGAGGGGGAAAACGCAGGGCACTGCAAGGAGGAGAGCACAAATGGCGGCGAGGGATTCCAACAGTGGGAGCAACCAAGGAAGGAGGCTGGGCCAGATACTTGATGTGGGAGAGGATTCACTGTGGAGGTGTTGGGTTTGGTTATTAAGCTGCTGGATTTTTTTCTTGGATAAGGCTGGACTGTGTAGCATAGATGCAGCATTTTTCTCCAGGAAGAGACACGTTCCTCCTTTTTCAGTGGTGAGCAGATCCAGTGCCCGTCTGTTTTGGAGGACGACACCTGAAAGCCAATCTAACTGGGAATATATCAAAGAAAGAATGTTGGCCACCTGATTTGGATGATCTGGTGGTCGTTTGACCGGTGGGAGGTTAGAAGCAACCCAGTTTGCGACGCTGGGGGCTGCCAGAGCTCCTGCCAAGACTGATGCACCCAGGGCTGCCCCGTTGGAGATGCTGCGTCGGGACCGCTCAGGTGGGGAGAGATATTGGTCGGTGAATTCCCCATCCGTGTAGATCTGTAGACTGGGGAGAGGAAGAACTGGAAGACAGACCATGTTAGGGGGGTAACAGGGATAGAGGGAGGACTTGCATAGGAAGAAGTGACGGTGATGTAGGGGAGAGCTCGGGCTGGAAACACGAGGCGGGGCTATAGTCCGATTGCAGGGAAGGGAGCTACGGGAGCTAGTTGGTCCATAACAGGTGAGGTCAGCCCCACGAGGGAGATATTTACCGGGCTGAACCTGCAAAGGGGCTAAGTTTTTGTCAGGTTTTGGTGAACACTGGTCTGCATAGACTTGGAGGAAGTTTCCGGTAAGGGAGAGAAGAGGCAAGTAATTAGTGAGAGGGCTTGGAGCAGCAGGGGTAAGCTGGTGGAGAAAAGGCCGTCCGTACATGAGTTCAAAGGGGCTGAGGCCAGAGGGTTGGCAGGAGACAGCGCAAAGACGGGTCAGGGCCATAGGCAGGAGGGATGGCCACAACTGCTGAGTTGCCTAGAGAGATGCACCTTAAGGAGATGATTAGCCTTTTCTACCTTACCTGAAGACTGAGGGTGGTAGGGAATGTGCAGGGCCCAATGGACGTTGAGGGCCTATGAAACCTGTTGGGTGACTTTGGAGATGAATCCTGGTCCATTATTTGACTGAATTGAGCAGAGTAGGCCGAAATGGGGAATAATATCTGTGAGCAGGGTCTGTGTGACAGTATCTGCTGTTTCATGTGAGGTGGGTAAGGCTTCTATCCATCCTGTGAATGTGTCCACCCAGGTGAGGATGTATTGGAGCTTTTTGTGCCTAGGCATGTGAGTAAAGTCAATTTGCCAGTCTTCTCCTGATAATGTTCCCCTAAACTGCTGTGGGGAAAAAGTGAGGGGAGGTCGAAGACAGCCTTGTGGGTTTGTTTTGGAGCATACTGTGCATCCTGAGGAGATGTAAAGAGTTGTGTAGTTGGCTAAGGAACTGTCAGGTGTGGTCATCTGGGAGACAGTACTTCCTGTCCAAGAGGACCCAGCCCTCTGGGCCAGGAGAAGCACCCTTTGGGGACAGTTGTTTGAGCTGTGTGTCTGAGTAGGGGAACCCAGTGGGATATAGGGGCGGGGGCGACTAAGGCCTGAATGCAAAGAGGGAACCTGGGGTGTATAGGAATGAGGAGTTTTTTATTGAGGAGCTGGTCAATAAGGGGCTTTAACCCTAGTCAGTGTCTGAGCAAAATAGGGAACTTGGGGCGGTTGGGAAAACTGGAAGGGTCCTGGGTAGTCATGATAATGGGACAGAGGTGTTGACCCACCGTGGGTTGTGAGGTGTCCCAAACTGTTGGGTCGACATCATCAAATGGAAAGGAGGGGTCTGACTGGTTACCTGTGGGTGGGGACGGGGAGAACGGGAGGATGGCTAGGAGCAGTGATGGTGAAAGACGTTTTCGGAAGGAGAGTGTAATGTGTAATTTGGCGAGTGCATCACGCCCCAGCAAGGGAGTGGGACACCTAGGCAGTACGAGAAAGGACTGAGTAAATAACCTAGAGCCAATCAAGCAAGGCAGGAGGCCTGTGGTGAGAGGGTGTTGGGGAGAACCCTCGACCCCAACAACCATGATCTTAGAGGAATGTTTGACCTGAAAAGCTGGGGAGAATGGGCCAGGAGGCCCCTGTATCGATGAGGAAAAAAATTGACTTACCCACCACCTGGACATTTTTGTTGGGTGTGGGCAAGTTTTTCCTCCTTTACTGCATCTTTGCAGCCATTAAAGAACTTGAAGGCCAGGTTTAAAAGTTCACAGCAGGGGGTGTTGGTTCCCTCCTCAAGGCGTTTGTGGAGGGCCCAGTGAGTGTTGAAGGCCTGTGAAACTTGTTGATCCCGGATTTCAGCACCAAATGATAGAAACCCAGACCCCACACTGAACCAGACCAGACCTTCTGACATGAGAGAAGTCTTTATTGGGGGAGGGACAGAGTAGCAGGCTACCTAGCAAACCAAGGTAGCCCTGAGCTGAGGAAAGCGCGGGCCTTTAAGCTCTTTTCTCTGGCGGGGGTGGAGTGGAGTAAGGAGATGTCCCTGGGCTAGAATAGGCCGAGCCCTGAGCGGCCGGGAGGGCATCCAAGCCAGAAGCCTGAACGGCAGGAGTTGCCCGTGTCAGAATGACCCGAGCAGGAGAACTGCCAGAGCGAATGAGGGCAGGGGTAGCTTTTGTGGCCGAGGGGAACTGAAGTGGAACAGGTAAAGGAACGAGAGAAATATTGAGAGTTAAAGTTTTCTCATGAGGGGGGTGAGGCTGGCTGCCTTGTGACATCAAGTTTTCACTACTTGTTAAGAATTTTTTACTTACTTATTTATTTTTATTTTAAAGAGAGTAGTGAAGAATAGAATAATAGCAAAATACAAACAAAACAAAGCATAGATATTAAAAATGATACAGGTTTTCAAAACAAATGAGAGGGATTAACACTGGTTGTCATAGTATATAATGTTATCTTCAATCAAGTTGCTCAGGTTTCCAGATGTATGAATGGAAGATTGATCAAGCCATTAAAGAGAATAAGAAAATAATGAGCAAATAATATTTAAAAAAACATTAGAGACAAGGTAGAGTTTCACTAGACAGCATGTAGGAATTCACCAATGGTTTTTATATTGCATGTTGTTGTCTTCACATCAATTGCTCAGATTAGCAGATATAAGCATGCAAAATTGGTCAAAAATATATATATAATGTAAGCATTAACTATTCCTTTCAATAAACCACCAGACATCAGCTATACAGTTATGCCAGATATATATAGATATAGATATAGATATAGATATAGATATAGATATATTGCCTTACTACTTTCTTTTTTTCTGTTCCTCATTGCAGCTGTTCCTTCCCTTGTATAATTTCCCTTTCCTATTATCTATTGTATGTTTTGGGTTTTATTTACTCTTTAATGTTCTTACATTAGGGAAACAATATGATATTTACACATGTGGGTTCATTTTACTTCACTTATAAGGATGGACACTAGTTGCATCCATTTAGCTATAAAAGCCTAGAATTTGTCTTTTTATAGCAGAGCAATACTCCACTGTATGAAAATACCACATCTTTGTTATCTACTCCACAGTTGATGGGCATTTGTGTTGTTTTCAAGATTTAGCCATGACAAATTGTGCTGCAATAAACATGGGTGCACATATATTGTATGATGTTTTAATTCTTCTGGATAAATACTCAGAAGAGGACTAGCTAGATTAATTTGGATTTCTAATCCTAGTTTTGTGAGGAATCTCCAAACTTCTTTCCACAGTGGTTTCACCAATCTACACTCCCCTCAGCAGAGGAGAAGTGTTTCTTTTCCCCCACAGCCTCTATAGTGTCTGTCATTGGTTGATTTCTTGATAATAGCCTTACTTTCTGGGGTGAGCAGGAATCTCAATGTTGTTTTAATTTGCAATGACTAATGATGTTGAGCATTTTTTCATATATTTGTCATTAGTATTTCTTCTTCTGAGAAGTGTGTGTTCATCTCAGATGCCCATTTTTTAATTGGATCTTTATATTTTGGGGGCCTGAGTGTTTTTTAATTGTGTATATGTTCTAGACAGAAGCCCTTTGTCTAAGGGGCAGTTGGCTAAAATTTTTTCCCAGTTCATGGGTTTTCTTTTTACTTTGTTGATTTCTTTTGATGCGTAGAAACTTTTCAATAAAAGAAGACCTCATTTGTTGATTCTTTGAAGGATTTCCCTTGCAGTTTGGAGTTGTTCATGAAATGTCTGCCTACCCCTATGTTTTGCGGATTTTTATTTACTTTCTCTTCCAGTAGATTTAGTGTTTCTGTTTTGATATTTAGATTTCTGGTCCGTTTTGACTTTAGTTTAGTGCATGGTGATAGACATTGGTCTAGTTTTAGTCTTTGGAATGTGGAAAGCCAGTTTTTCCAGCACCATTTATTAAAGAGGCTATTTTTCTTCCAGTGAATGTTTCGTCCCTTTGCAAAAGATCAGGTGGCTGAGTGTGTTTGTAGCTATGTCTGCATCTTCTAATCTGTTCCATTGATCTTCAGGTCTGTTCTTTTTTTTGCCAGAATCATGCTGATTTTATCAAAGTAGCTCTGTATTATAATTTTAAGTCAGGGATTGTAATTCCTCCTATCTGTCCCTTTTTGTCCAGGATTTCGTTTGCTTTTCTAGGCCTCTTCTGGTTCCACACGAATTTTAGGAATGTTTTCTCTAGATCTGTGAGGTATACTAATGGTGTTTTAATTGGGATTGCTTTGAATCTGTACAACAATTTTGGGAGTATGGCAGTTTTCTCAAGGTTGCTTCTTCCTATCCATGAACAAGGAATATCCTTCCACGCTCTGAAATCCTCTTCGATCTCCTTTTTCAGAGTACTGTAATTTTCACCATATAGATCTTTTACTTATTTTGTTCAACTGATTCCTAAGTATTTCATTTTTTGATGCTATTATGAACGATGTGGTTTCCCTAATTTCCCTCTCAGTCTATTTGTTGTTTTTGCAAAGGAATGTTATTGAATTTTGAGCATTGACTTTATATCCAGATATGCTATTGTATTTGGTTATTAACTTGTAATCACAAACCAAAGATTTCTTTTCTTATTATTCACCAGGAATTTTTTTTATAAAGTCAGGAAGGTTAGCTTATAATATACAAACACTTACCTCCTAGTACATACTACAGTTGCAACTCTTTCACAAGGTACAAAGAACTCATCATCATGTCAAATGGCAACCTGTGTCTTCAAGCGATGCCTCTCCCTGCACGCTGTCACAAGCCTGAAATATTAAGAGAAGTACAGGACGAGTTTCTGGTAAAGGATAAAGATACAATAACAGTGACTTATCCCAAATCAGGTGAGGAAACGGGATCATGAATAGGTCATGAGAATAGCGATGGCTTCAGTCATCCTGCAGATGAATGGAAAGCTTGCACTATGCAAGAACCAGTGGAGTGCTTTGAGAAGCAAAGAACAGTGTCTAACAGCACCTCCATTCAGAGAAAAGAATGCAGCCCAACAATTACACAGGGAGATGAGAGTTCAGAGGGACCATCTGAGGTCCCACAGAAATGTGACCAGAGGACACTAAAGCAGAGTGTGCAATGGAATAATTGTATATGGGTAGAGGTGATAGAAGATAATATTGGAAGTCACATGGCACTCAGAAGCCAAGGACAATGAGAATTAAGTAAAAGAGCTTTAGCAAAGAGCCAGAGAAGCCACTTATATATCTACTGTCAGAAAACTAGAAAGGACTCAAATATCCATTGTCAGATGGGTGCATAAGCCAAATGGGAAATATGCACACAATGGAATATTGTGTGATCAGAAACAAAATTCTTATGCATGACACAACATGGATGACTCTTCAGTTCATTCAGCTAAATGAAATAAGCCCAGCACAAAGGCGAACTGTTACAGGATGCCACTTCTGTGAAATACTTGCAGTAGTCAAATTTATAGAAACAGAAAGTCGAATACTTGTTGCCCTACAATGCAAGGTGGGCCACTAGGGAGTTGTCATTTATTGAGTAGAAAACTTCTTTTATTAAACAAATATTTGGGACATTGAGCAACAATGGTAGTATACTAAACATTACTTGTCAGAACTGTAACATCTGCCTAAAAGTGGCTGCAAGTTAACTTTTATGTTGTGCATATTTCAGCACAATTGTTTACACAAGTCGTGTTGACATCAGGGACCAACATTCTTTCTTCTTTATTCAGGAACCAACTGGTTAAGGGAGATTGTTGGCCTGATTCATTCCACCAGGGATCTCAAGTGTATCTAATTAGTGCCCAATTGGGATCATACCCCTTGGGTGGAGAGTACATGTAGGTATGAGGTATTGAAGGATCAGGAGGACCCATGCTTGTACTCATCCCACCGGCCCATCCATCTCTTTCCCAAGTTGTTCTTCAGTTCCAAGGCCAAGGTCAGTATGTACTGGTTGAGAAATGTTTATTCAATCTATCAGAGTTTTGACCTAGCTCCACGTGGATGGCTTAAACACAAGAGACAAATGGTATGATTTTTGGGCTCCAGGAGAATCAAAATCCTCTATAGGAGTTCAAGACTCCCTGGGGTGTTGAGACAAAGAACTTCTCTGAGTGGCCCATATTTACTTGGTTTTCAAACAAAGGAAGGCACACTGAGGCAAGCCTGAGAATGGAACAGGATCTTGGGAGTCAATTCAAAGACTTCTCCAAGCAGTAAACTGTGCCAGTGAAGAGGACTGCTTGATGTCTAATGTTGGCAGCTGTACTGATCTGTATTAGGGGGTGTCAGCATCCCATGTAATTGGTTTCCTCAGCTGTGGTTTTCTTCTGAGCACTGTGCTTATGCTCTTTTCCCACACAGCCAGAGGTCCCTGTGTTCAGCAGCTTAACCCATGCAGCCTGGTCTCCAATATAATCCATTTAATCTGACAGGTGCCTAAATATCTCCTGGTGATTGAGCTGAAATGGATTCTCATAGGTAGAACTGGATGGAATGTAAGAATCTCATGGATTAGATGGTGCTGCTGTGTCCACCCCTTAGGTCATACTTGAACAAAAGTATGTGGACTGTTCCACATATGTAAATAAATCTCTTTAGACAAAGACTTAGTTAAGGAGTAAAGTAGAAGAACAAATCTGATGTCTTAGAAACTCACATTTTAAGGCCAGCCAGGATTTATGAGTATATGATAGAAGATTTCCTTTCTTTTGTTTCTACGTTATGAAGTAATTGGCCAATGTTAATAAATGAGTCCCTCTAAAGCAGGATTTAGAAAGAAAAACACCATGTTTTCTCAAATTTCTCTGCCCTACAGCAGTTGTTCTTCTAAAGAAGAAAAAAAACAATAACTTTTGTCCCTTTCAGCAAAGTTTGAAAACATCCTATTCCCATGTAATTTTCCTTTGCTCAAGCAAAGCCCCCAAGATATGTTGTAAAACTGCCAGGTATTAACAAACTAGCCCATGTTTTACCTCTGTGAACTATCTCACCCACAGCTTCGTGCCCTTAGAGAAATGAAGTCCCACCAATCTAGTGTGTAAAACAGAGGCTTCCTCCTTTTTTCCACACTCGGCCTTGTTGATCCATAGTCCCCCTAACCAGGCGCACACCTAATATGCCCTCCTGTTTCTTCCACGTCGGTCCTGACTGTTGAATTCTGCAGCACCTTCACTGATGTGTGTGGAAACTCCCATGTCAGAGTTGTTCATATGGGAAGTAGTGGTTGACACACTGGCTTATGGCCAAGTGACTGATCTGGAAAGAATGTATGGAAATTGTTCCTCCAAGATTGAAGTCAAGGTTGGCTTTCCTAACCACTTAGTCTTGCTGCATAGAGCTGTCTGCAGAGATAAGCAACCATTCAAACTAGACAACTTCCTGGTAGATCATCACTGAAGGGAACAGGTATATCCAGGATCTGGCATCCCATGAACCAGTTTTTAAAATATTTTCTCCTGCGAGGTATTTAGTGTATCCTGAATTTTAAATATTTCCCTTAAACTACATTGAGAAACCTAGAAAATAACCCCCTCTTTAGTAAAAGTCACATTTGTGCAGCACAATGATGTTTTTCCAAAGCTCTGTTGGCATGATTTCTTGGGGTTTGGCAAATCCAAGGCTGGGAAATTAATGACCAAAGAGAGATGGGGTGCAAACAATGGAATAATGACCCAAAGGGAAATGAACTTACGTTAAATGCCAAGTGATCTTTTGGGGGGGGTGAGTGTAAACACATACCAATCTTAAATATCATGACTATTTGTCAAACTACACAATGTGCAAACTATATCCAGACAATATTAAAACCATTTTGGGTCCCCAAAATGGTCTCTCCAACCACCTCCCAGTCAGTGAATGACCCCAGAGGTCATCACTTGTCTGGCTGGAAGCTGTAGATTATTGTGCTTGCTCTTGAACTTCACATAAACAAGCTCATCCTGTATGAATTGAGATGTGTGGCTTCTTTACTTAATGTAAAGTCTTTGAATTTGATCTCTGGCTTGCACATATGTGTAACTGTACATTCCTATGTGCCTATGAATGAAGCAGAAATTTTTATTGACATTCCTGTTAGGTATGTTTTTTTATAAAGTATGGATTTCTCACAATGCTTGCTGTTTAAAATCTCCCAATAGATTTCTAGATTGAGTAGAGAGACATGCCATGGGGACACACATTCACACCTTTTCTTTTATTGCACTTCCTTCTCAGTAGCCAGCACATAACGTTTTAAAATACATATTTGATTACTGAGTGTGGTCACATAGTCATTAATATAAGCCATGTTATTTAATAGGCACTTTGTACAAATTGCCTGGGTAAAGATCAAAATCACATGGGAAAGAACACTTCTGATTTTTCACTTACTCATTGTTTAATTTCAGGTGATTTCTGGCATTAGGAATCCCAAAAATATTCTTGTGTCTGGTTGTTTTTTCTGGAGAGAATTGAATATTTTCAAAATGCCAGAGATGATGAAAGAATTTATGAAATTTTTCCTCCAAGGACATGGTGAGTGTGCTGTAGAATCAGAGTATTTCTCTCCCTTCACTGGACTTCCCTCACAGCAGAGTGCAAGCCCAAGGTTCCACCCTCACTGTAACACAGATCTCTTACATGTCTTTGCTCTCTTACAATCACTGAGACTCCATCTGTCCCTCAACATGCTCGCTAGGAACCATCCTCTTTCTGAGTCCTTAGTGTGTCTAGTGCTAACAGAAACTACTCACTTTTATCTATTCTCCTAATTGATCACTTTCTAAAGGACAAATTTCCATTGACTTTTTCCACAATTCCCCTAATAATGCCTCTTTCTAACACTCTTAGAATCTTCACTCTCTTTCAAAAATATATGACATTACAAACTGTGTAAATTTAATGAGTAGAATTTCTGGTCTTCCTCTGGTGCTTTTAAATTTGCCAATATTCTCAAAAGTGTATGAAAACAGCTGAGTGTGGTGGCACACCCATGTAATCCCAGGATTTGGGAGGCTGAGGCAGGAGGTTTACCTTGAATTCAAGACCAGCCTGAGGTATATGAGAGTTCGGGGTCATCCTGAACTACATAGAGAGACCCTGTGCCCCAACACCCAAAAAAAGAATTTTTGAAAAACCTTATAGAGTCCCACATTTCCACTGGGATATATCTGCTGAGATCCATGAGGATATATTCCCGGGATAGAGCTTAAATTGATCTGTCACCAGATAGGGACCAAGAAGGTCCCCCAATGGAAGGTTGGGACTTTGACTTGTGCCAGCCATAGAAAAATTTGGATTTCTGAACTCTATCACAAAGGGAGTATTTACAAGATGCATAAGATAAGGCAAAAAGAGTTCTTAAGACAGAATGTTTGCACTTCACACTCAGGAAAAATAGATTGTGGGTGCTCAAGAGAAGGGACAGTATGTTCTGTGGTTAAGGGTTCACACGTGTTCTTGGAATATCCGCAGACTGGTTTATCTCAGATAGGTAGTCCTGCTGTCACCAAGCTATTTTGTGGATAGATTAAGATGAAAGCCATTTGCATGTGTCTGAATTTTAGAGATACACCACTCTCTTAATTGTGTCACTTCCCCAAGGATGGAGGTCTGTGTGTTGAAAACAACTTACAGGTAAAAATCATGGGCCCCATTTTCAGGATTATTATGTGTTTATACCCTGAATAAATTTGCAGAATGGAATGAGCATTTGAACTTTGAGCCAATTTTGTGTCCTTCACCTGCGGGTTTTCTTTAAATACTATTTTAATCTTATGATTATTCTTACATTTACAAATTTTTTATACCACCTCATTTTCTCCCTGAGACTCTGATCTTTTAAGGAATGTTAGGAACAAGAGTGCCTCTTCTTATGGCTACTTCAGGCTTAGAGTTGTTATTGGGCCTTTCTAGCCAGGAATTATAAGTCAGGCCTTGTCCTGCCTGACTTATACAAAAGATTCATAGAAACATCTGGCTTGATTTTTGAAAGAGCCATCATGTTTTGAAACTTACTTTTTTCTTGGCAAATTGGGACATCAGAGAGTCATCAAAGCTTAGGGATAGTCATTAACCTCATTTGTGAATGTAGGTCATGTAGTGCACAAGTTGAAAGTTAGAGCTGCCAGAAACATATACGTAATGTGTTGTTTTGAAAATAACACATGTGAGGGTGAGGTTGAGCTGGGGAAGTCAGGAAATACAAATCCTATAAGGATGTTAAAGAACCAGGGGTAAAAAATTAAAAGCAGAAGAATGGCAAACAGTTGCCCCCAAAATGGTAGAATTAGACAGTACTGGGCAGTTGTGATATAATCTTATTTTTTAATTTTCATTTTGAAAAGAACAAAAACAAAACAACACAAAATCTAAAAAAAGATACAGAATTTGAAAACAAGATGATAGGGAATCAGCAATGGTTGTTGTACTACTTGTTGTTATTTTCAAAACAATTGGTCACATTACCAGACATAGGTATGCAAGATTGATCAGACAGTTAAGCAGTAACTGTTCATTTCAATAACTGAATAGAAATTAGTAGTAAAATTATCTTAGCTATCTTGTGTATATATACATATATCTTTTTCCTTTCATTCTTTCTTTTCTCCTCTCCATCATCTCAGTTGCTGTTTCCAATTAGCAGTTACTTTGCCTTTCACAATACCTATTTTATCTTTCAGATTTTATTTACACTTTCAGGTTCTTACATTAAGGAAACAATACAGTTTTAACACATGTGGGTTTTATTTCACTTATGAGTGTGGTCTCTAGTTGCCTCCATTTACCTATAAAAGCCTTGAGTGTATCATTTTTGTAGCAGAGTAATACTCCATTATATAAAAATACCACATCTTTTTTATCCACTCCTCAGTCGATGGACATTTAGGTTGTTTCCAAGATTTTACTATGCCAAATTGTGCTGCTATAAACATGCACGCACATATATCACTGTGGTGTAATGTTTGCAATTCTCATGTGAATATACCCACAAGGGGAATATCCAGGTTAAATGCGATCTCTAATTCTAATTTTTGAGGACTCTCCACTTTGATTTTCACAGTGTTTGCACTAGTGTACACTGGCACCAACAGTGAAGAAGGGTTCCTTTTATCCCAGAGCCCCTAAAGTATTTGTTGTTGGTGAATTTCTGCTGGTAGCATTCTTTTGGGGGTGGGATGCAATCTCAGTGTTGTTTTAGTTTGTCTCTTGAATGGGCAATGACGTTGAAAATTTCTCATGTATTTATTTGCCATTCATATTTATTCATCTGAGAGGTGCATATTCATCTCAGATGCACAGTTTTGGATTTGGTCTTTAAATTGAGGGGTGTATGAGTTTTATCAATTCTTTATATGTTCTCTGTATAAGTTATTTGCCTGAGGGACAGTTAGCTAACATGTATTGCCCACTCTCTAGGTTGTCTTTTCACTCTGTCTGTGATTTGTTTTGAAGTACACAATATGCTTACTAGGATCAGATCCCAGTTGTTGATACTTTGAAGTGTTTCCTGTGAAGTGTGGATTTTGTTCATTGACACTGCCTCCCCTATGTCTTCAAGATTTTTATGTACTTTCTCTTCCAGTGGATTTTGTGTTTCTTCTTAAACATTTAGATTCTTGATCCATTTTGACTTTAGTTTAGTGCATAGTGATAGACATGGGTCTAGTTTTAGTCTCCAGTATGTAGAGGGCCAGTTTTTCCAGCCCCATTTATTTAAGAAGCTATCTTTCTTCCAGGGAACATGTTGGGCCCCTTGGTCAAGGATAAGTTGCTTGAGAGTGTTTGTACCTGTGTCCACATCTTCTAGTCTGTTCCACTGGTCCTCAGGGGTATTTTTTGCCAGTACCATGCTGATTTTTATCATATTAGCTTTGTAGTATAATTTCAAGTGAGGGCTTGTGATGCATCCTGACTTGTTATGTTATCCAGGACTGCCTTTGCTATTGTAGGTCTCTTCTGGTTCCAGATGAATTTTAGAAGCGTTTTCTCTAGTCTTGTGAGGTATGCTAATGGTATTTTGATCAGGATTACGTAGAATCAGAATAATAATTTTGGAAGTATGGCCATTTTCACTATGTTGGTTCTTTCTGTCCATGATTAATGGATGCCATTCCATTTTTTTCATATCCTCTTCAATCTCCTTTTTCAGAATACTGTAATTTTCTTTTATTTCCTTTGTTAGATTTATTCCTATGTATCTCATTCTTTAGGATGCTATTGTTTAGTATGTGGTTTTCCTTATTTCCCTCTCAATAAATTTGTTGTTTGTGTACAAGAATGCTATTGATTTTTGAGTACTGACTTTGTATCGAGCCATGCAATTGAATTTGGTTATTATCTCTAGGAGTCTTTTGGTGGAGTTTTTGTGGTCTTCTATGTGTATCATGTCATCTGTGAATAACAATAATTTTACTTCCTCCTTTCTTAACCTTATTCCATTTATTTTTCTCTCTTGTCTAGTTGCTCTAGATAGTGTTTCCAGAACTATGTGGAAAAGGAGTGATTACAGTGGCCATCCTTGTCTTCTTCCTGATTGTAGAGTGAAAGCTTTCATTTTTTGTTCATTTAGTATGATGTTGCCTGTTGGTTTGTCATAGATGGCTTTTAACAGACTGAAATAAAGACCACCTACTCCAATTTCTGCAGGGTTTTTTATCATGAGTGAGTATTGTACTTTATCAAAAGTTTTTGTTCATCTATTGATATGATCATATGATTTTTCTCTCTGCCTCTGTTAATATTATGTATTACATTTATGGATTTGTGTTTGTTGAACCATCCCTGCATTCCTGGGATAAATCTCATATGGTCACAGTGTACACTCTTTTTCATGCTTTGTTGAATTCTGTTTTCTAGTACCTTACTGAGGATTTTTACATCTATGTTCATTAAGGAGATTGGGTGGTAGTTCTCTTTTTTGGTTGTATCTTTCTCCAGTTTTGTTATCAGGATAATACTTACCTCTAGGAAAGCATTAGGGAGTATTTCTTCTCTTTCAGTTTCATTAAAGAGTTAGAAGAGTATTGGCATTAGATCTTCTCTAAATTTCTTTAGAATTAAGCAGTGAATCCATCAAGCCATGGCCTTCTGCTTGTTGACAAGTTTTACATTTTCAAACTCATTGAGATTGGATTATTGATAATTTTTATATCTTCTTGATTCAGCTTTGGTAATTCATATGTATCTAGGAACCTGTCCATATGTTCTATTTTTTGCATCCTATGATAATCAAGATTTTCAAAGTAGATATTGCTGATCTTCTGAATTTCCACAGGATCTGTCCTGACTTCACCCTTATCATTCTTAAATGCATGAATTTGAGTCTTTTCTTTCCTTTGTTTGATAAGGTTGGCTAAGAGTTCATCAATTTTGTTTATTCTTTCAAAGAATGAACTCCTTAATTCATTTATTCTTGTATTATTGTCTTATTTTCTCTTGTGTTAACTTCTGCTTGACTTTTATGATTTCCTTTCTTCTATAGGTTTTGTTTTTGTTTTGCTCTTCCTTTTCTAGAAGCTTGAGGTGTAACATTAGATTCTTTATTTGTGCTCGTTCTATTTTCCTGATGTGAGAATTCACTGCTATCCATTTCCCTCTTAGAACTGCTTTCACAGCACCCCATAGGTTCCAGTATGTTGCGTACATATTTTATTTAGTTGTAGATATTGCTAAATTTCTTCCTTTATTTCATCTGTGACCCATTGGTTCTTTAGCAGCATATTATTTAATTTCCATAATTTTATGGAGTTTTTGCAGTTTCCCTTACCATTAATTTCTAATTTCATTGCACTATGGTCAGACATTATGCAGGGGATAATTTCAGTTCCTTTGCATTTACTTAAGCATGTTCTGTGGGCTAGTATATGGTCTGTTTTAGAGAACGTTCCATGTGCAGTTGAGAAGAATGTGTACTGTGATGATGTTGTGTGAAACATTCTGAAAACATCCAGTAAGTCCATTTGTTCTCAAGTTTGGTTGAGTTCTGTTATGTCTTTGCTGATTTTTTTGTCTGGTTGATCTATCTCTTTGTGACAATGGGGTATTGAAATCTCACATTATAATTGTGTTATTGCTTACTGATTTTTTAAAAATTACCAGCAGATTTACTTTTTAAAGGAATGGATTAAAAGAAAAAAACACATGGTGCCCAAAGCTTGGAACAGAAAATAAATAAAAATGTAGGCTGGAAGATTGTTTTCCATCCTTCGATTTTAATTCTATGCATTTCATTTTGTGTTAAATATGGTTCTTGTATACAGCATATTGTTGGATCTTGTTTCTTGTTCCACACTGCTGATCTGTTTCTTTTGATTGATGAATTGAGGCCATAGTCATTGATGTTTGTAACTGATATGTATTGGCTTATCTTGGTCATCATAGTTTGTGCTGTTGGTTCCCTGCTTTTCTCCACTATATAATTGCTTGCCCTGCATGTAAGTATCATATTACTCCATTAATTTTGAAGGACAGTTTTGCAGGTTACATCAGTGTGAATTGGAAGATGTTTCATCTCAGGACCTCAGATACTTCACTCAAAGCTGTTCTTGACCTGAGGGTTTATGTTGAGAAGTCTGCCATGATTCTGATGGGCTTTCCTTTATAAGTGACCTATTTCTTTTCTTGAACAGCTTTTTATATTTGTTTTTTGTGGTGAATTTCTGGAATCTTGCTTATTATATGTCTTGTAGTTTATTTTGGTCTTGAATGTTTGGTGTTCTAAGTGCTTCATTTATTTTTATGTAAAATTATTTATCCATACTTAGGAAGTGTTCTACCATTATTTCTGTGAAGAGTGTTTTTATGTCACTTGTGCTGTCTCTAGATTTCTCATTGACACCAATCAATCTTATATTAATCTGTTTTGTCTTGTAGTTGTTGGATTGATTTTTCATTGTTTCTTGCTAATTTTAGAATATGTTTCTTTTCAGTATCACTATCTGTAATTCTGTCAAGATCTGAAATCCTATCCTCTCCTTCATCCAACCTGTTGCATATTCTTTTTTTCTTTCTTTCTTTCTTTCTTTCTTTCTTTCTTTCTTTCTTTCTTTCTTTCTTCTTTCCTTTCTTTCTTTCTTCTTTGTTTTTTTTTACAGACATAGTCTTTATTAAATGTTGCTCATTCCCTGAGTGAAGAACTTCCATTACAAAACAGCTTCAACTGCAAGTTAAAGGGATTGGAATGGTACTCTGATAAGGAAAGATGTGAGAAATACCTTACCAGGTGAAAACATACAAGACCTCTATGGAGTGAACTTTCCAGAGCTCTACAGTAGAAGTCTGCTGCATTTCCTGTAAGTAAAGCCAAGCAGTGACAGCTAGCACTGTGCAACACCACTGGTGGGACTCGAGGCTTCTGTCCTGGGTGAAGAGGGATGGCCAGTGGTGCCAAGGGCTGGAAAGTCCCAGTAAAGATTTACTCTGCTCGTAGATCCTTATACCATCCTGGTATAAGCCTTTTACAATTAACATTGATCTTTAGTGAACTTAAGGTGATTACTCAATGAACAAATGCATTTTAAAAGCATATAGAATTTTCTCAGTTCTATCAATCATAAATCTAATATCTTTTCATTCTTAATTATAATTGTCTCCAGGAAATAGACTAAAAATGTTTCACATTGTTGTATGTATCACCTCATTAAATCTCTCAAAATAGGCCTCAGAACTTGGACTGGACTGTGACCTCTACTTTGTAGGTAGTCAGACCTTTGTAGTTACCAACTTTAGATAATGAACAGCACCGAGTTATAGATAAGTAGACAACACCAAATTCGTTTATATCATAAAAATAATGATATTTGGTAGCTACAATATATATATTGTCTTTTTTTGTCCTATGGGCAGCCTATACAAGAAACCAAAGCTTTATCAGAGGGATACTTGAATGTATATTGAAATATCACAAGAGTACTACTCTACCATCATTGGGTCAAGGTCAAATTTTTGAAAGAGCCAGGAGACCTGGGGATCTGGACCTCTCACAGCTGTGAGTTAAGATGTTACAGGTGTGACCAGAGACTGTCAATAGTAGCTGAAGTCATCTTTGTAGGCCCTTGAGAGATGTAGTTCAGAATTCTATATTTCTATGAGATATGATATTTTGGGTTATAGATAATGCTGGGTATTTCAGACTAAGTGAAAATAAGATGCATGTTAATCAAAATTAATCTGTTTTTGTAAAGGTCAGCCAAGGGTCCTCAGTGGGACCTGTGAGGAGCTGCTTACCTCTTCCAGTTCTTGCCTTTACCTAATGTGATCTCTGCGAGGAGGGGTCAAGGTCTTGTTTCATGATGTAGCTCCTGTTGAAAGCATGGGCACATCCCCCTCTTTAGTGACCCTCCTTTTGCTGAGTGGATATTGTCTGGCTCCTGTCTTCTGGAGTCTAACAATTTTCCTGCTTGACTGATCAGATGTCTCTCCATAGCAGCAGGATCTCTTCCAGGGTCCCATTGTTCCCTGGGTACTGGCTTTGGAGACAAAGGCTGACATACTGGCTGTCCCCTTAGCATCTTTCTCTTTCTTAGCTTTGCTCTCCATTCCTTGATCACTGAACACCCAGAAGGTCAGTGAGAACAGTCTTCAAGTGGGAGCACTAGATCTTTATTCAAATTATTATACCTTTTGTGCACATTGGGTCATTTCAAAATAGAAAATGAGACTGAGGGCGGCTGCACCTTTTATTTTATAAGATGTAGCACAGCTTTTATTTATTTATTTTTGTTTTGATTTTTGAGACAGGGTCTTCCTGTGTAGATCATCGCTGGCCTTGAACTGAATTTGTACTCCAGCGTGGCCTTGACATTGAGGCATTCTTCAAGCCTCAGCCTACAGTGTTGGGCTTATGGGTGTGCACCCCTACAGACCATTATTTTAAATATGTAATATTAATATTGGCTGATGGCATTATATTCTTTTCACCTTAGAGGTTTGGGCTGTCATTTTAAAACACTGAGTGAGTGGTTTGTCAAAAGCCGTATTTTCGTAGAATGTTAGTATACAAAAGTTATAAACTTTTATTGATTATTTATTTTGTTGTCTTTATTTCTTTGTCTTTTTGTGACAAAGTTTTGCTCTGAAGGTTATGGTGGCCTTGAATTCACTTTGTAGCCCAGACTGGCCTCAAACTCACTGTGATTCTCCTGCTTCAGCCTCCTGACTTCTGGGAAGAGTTACAAAGTTTTATAAGAGAAATATAAAAAAATGAATAAAAGCAAAACCAAATCCAGTTAATACACTTTTTTTCATCAAGAAACACAATTAGTAAATCTAGTTGTTTACAAGGCAATACTTTCCAGAAATATTGTTTCAAATTTTTCAATAAAGGTGGTTGTGTGTTATTTTTACATGTCTATGTTTGGAATACATAATGATTATATTCACTATGAGGAATTGCTACATGTACATACCACATGTCAAATCTTTGACTTTTCCCACTTCATTCATTCCCCCACCACTCCATCTTGGTCCCTTTTGCACTTGCAAAAGATATATCTCCTTGTTTACTATTATCAATCTTTTATGTTGTTCTTTAAATTATTTATATTTTGGATTACTCTTATAAGAATAACTGTGCAATATTTAAGCCTCTATGTCTAATAAACACTCATATATAGAGTCCTAATAGGTAGGATGTATAAAGAACTAAAAACAGTTAAAGCCCCTCAAATGAAAAGATCCAACCAGAAAATGAACAATGGAAATGAGTTAACCCTTCTTTAAAAAGTCCAAATTGACAATCAATACATAAAAACAGTTCAAGCCAGGCATGGTGTCACATGCCTGTAATCTTAGCACTCTGGAGGCTGAGGCAGGAGGATCGTTGCAAGTTTGAGAGCAGCCTGGGCTACAAAGTGAGCTAAAGACCAGCCTAAACTGCATAGCGAGACACTGTCTTCCAATACAAAAAAAAAAAAAATGTAGATAAAAACAGTTCAACCTCTCTCGCCATTAGAGTAATGCAAGTTTAGACAAAACTGATGGTCTTTCTTAATCCATAAAGAATGATATCATCAAGAAATCAAATAATAATAAATGCTGATAAGGGAACAGGATGAGGGAATCCTCTACTTTGTTGGTTGAGAATCTTCTGTGATTCTGATGGGCTTTCCTTTACGGGTGATCTATTTCTTTTCTCTCACAGTTTTCATGTTCTGTTCTTTTGCTGGATTTCTAGGATATTGATTATTATATATCTCAGTGTAGATTTACTTTGGTTATGACTAATTGGAGTTCTCTAGGCCTCACTTGGCAGAATGTCAGTTTCTTTTTCCATGCTTTGGGAAATTTTCTGCTATTACTTTTGCAAATACTCTTTTTAAGTCATTGTGTAGCCTCTTGCTGTTTCACTGATAACTAGTAGTCTTACATTGTTTTTCTTTGCATCATCCTGAAGCTGTTGAGTTCATATTTCCTAGTTCAGTGTTATTTTTAAGATATCTTTCCTTTCAGGGTCGCTAGTTGCAATGCTGTCTTAAGGATCTGAGAGTCTATCTTCATCTTCATTCAAGCAGTTTTGGCAGCTTTTGATGGATATTTTCGTTTCCTGTATAACTCTTTAAATCTGTTTCATGCGTTGTTGTTGTTTCTTATATTGTTTGCTCAACTTTTCCATCATTTTTCTGTACTCTTCTTTTTTCTATATGTCTTCTTTAGAAGTGGGGAGTAATTCTTTCATTAATGTTGTCATTTCAGTATTTTGTCCTGAGAGATTATTTCTGATCTGTTTTTTTTTCTATGATGATCTGGAAATTGTTAATTCTATGAATTTTATGGTGGAGTTCTTTGGGTCTTCTGTGTAGAATATCAAGTTCTCTTCAAACAATGATATGTGTATCATTCTCTTCCTACATGTATCAATTTTGTCTTTCTCTTTCCTGATTGCTCTGGCTAATGTTTCCAGTAGTATTCTGAATAGAAGTGGCAATAGTGGACATCCTTGTTTTGTTCCTGACATTAGAGGAAATGCATTAAAACTGGAATGTTGTACTTACCAGAATAAAAAAATAAGTAAAACACTTGACATCTTTGATTTGGAAAGGAGTTTCTATTCAGAACCACAAATACACAAGAAATAACAGCAAGAATCAAGACAGGGGATTACATCAAATCAAAAATATTTTGATCTATGTATGGTAGAGTACAACTATAATCCCAGCACTCAGGAAGCTGAGGCAGGAGGATTGATGTGAGTTTGAGGCCATCCTGGTCTATATAGTGAATTGAAGCACAGCCTGAACTACATAGTGAGACCCTGTCTCAGACAAAAACAAAAGCAAACACAGAAACACAACTTTTGTACAGCAAAGGAACCAACTAGTAAGGGAAGAGATGACATACACAATGGAAAATTTTTTTGCCATGTGTTCCTCAAACAAACTGCTAGTATCTAGAATAAATATAAAACTCAAAAATATTAAACCAGCTTAAATAAAAGACCCAGTCAAGAAATGGGAAAGTGAAATGAACAAATGGCCAACGTGTATAAGAAAAAAGGTTCAACATCTCTATGGAAATGCAAATTGCAATAACACTAACATTCCATCATAAATCAGACAGAATGGGTGTGGTCAAGAAACTAAAAAGATAACAAATGCTGGTGAGGCTGTGGTGAACAAAGAACCCTCCTACACTTCTATATCCACTTCTATTTGTTGGTGGGAATGTGAAGTAACACAAACATTGTGGAAATCAGGATGGAGATGTCTCAAAGAAATAAAATTAGGAATTCTATGTGGCCTAGGTATCCCACCTGTATGTAATTTCCCCAAAGAGCTTCAGAAATCATATTACAGCACATCCATGTTCATAGCAGCACAATTCATAGAAGCTAATTCCTAAAATCAGCCTACATACCCACCAACAGACAACTGCATAAAGAAAATGTAGTATCTATACATAATGGAGTACTACTTAGCTATCAAGAAGGACAAATTTGAGACATTTATATAAAAAAGGTTGCACATGAACAATAGAATATTGAGTGAAATAAACCAGACATACAACCAGACATAAAAACCGGACATACTTTGCCTTTGAGTAAGGCAAAGTATAAAGAATGAAAATTATAAAGTTTGGATAGAAGAAGAAAAGGGAATGGATCTCTTACAAAATAGAGTGGGTCCAAGTGATCCAGGGTGAGAGGTGCGTGACAAAGGGTAAGCTGATAATTAGAATAAAGCTCTGCAATGGACAGGAACCAAATTAACACAAGGGATGTGAAGATTAGATGGCACAGTACAAACTAAAATTAATAATATCACCAAGAATGAAAATGGGGAAGCTTAAATTAGCGTGGGAGGGAGGTGGGTAAGGAAGTGGATCAAAACAGAAACAAGTTGTGTTATGACCAATTACCCATTGCTAAGATAACTGTGAGCTGCATGTGCTACAAAGGTGTACACACAAAAATGAATAAACGAAGAAAGAAAATACAAATAGAAACTGCATGTGGCCCAGTCATTGCCCTTGTAGGTATCTTCCAGAAAGACTTAAAAACATTATACTACAGTGATACCTGCATACCTTTATTTATAGCAGCACAACTTATAATAGCTAAATCTTGGATGCTGTCTGCATGCCCACCAACAGATGAATGAATAAAGAAAATATAATAACTCTGTGTGAAGTATTTCTCTGCCATGCAGCAGGTTAAACTTGAGTCATCTGTGTGAAATGGGTGCAACTGGCAGCCATACTGTTAGGTGAAACAATGTGACACACGTCTTGCTGTTCACTTACTGAACCCTCTTTCCATTTCTGGTTAGAAGCACAAGTGTCTCTTGTGCTTGGTGTTTTATGTCACTGTAGTTTACATGTGTGTATCAAAATCATGGTGTACACTAAAATCTATACAAGATTAATTTGTGGATTTTACCTTAATGAAGTGACAGGGGGAGATGGAAGTTTGGAGTTTACACAAAGACCCTTAATTTCTAGAGTTTATAATCTGTCACATCTTCTGCATTCCTCCACGCAGTGCCTTATGGGTCATGGTTTGAACACATTCGAGGCTGGCTGTCCATGAGAGAGAGAGAAAATGTCCTGGTGGTGAGTTATGAAGAACTGAAGAAGATAACCTGTGTTCCATGGTCAGCACACGCCTCTCCTTATCTCCTGCACTCCCTGTGACACCCTGTCTCTCTCAGGAGCTTGATTTCTACCTTCTCTGTCAAAGTTCAGTCTCATGAAAATCTATTAAGCCAGAGACTCACACTCCAGTCTTCACTGCCTTTTTTCTGGCTTTCTCCTAATTCTGGATCATGATTTCCTGAGGTTTTCTTGTTTGTTTCAATTCCCAACGTGTCAGAGTAATTTTCAGCATGCTGAGGCAGAATATGTTTACCGGTGGTGGGACAGTTTCTGTGGGCAGAGCTTGTGATGCTGATGATAACCTGGTGAGTTTGAGAGCTGCAACCAAGTATCTATAATGTGCAAGACAAGAAGAGAGCTGAAGGTATGAAGTCATTTTGTGTGAACACTGAAAATTGAAGTACGGGAGGGCAGGAAACACATCAGATGATTCTGTAAGGTTGAAGGTAGGCACTGGGTCCTGTTAGACAGGAGGAATAACTTGTAGGATTGTATAGCATAGAAGAATAAGTGTGGTTGACAGAAAATTAATTGTATATTTGAAAAAATTTCATAGAAAGGAATTTGACAGTTCCCAACCCAAGCAAATGAGGTTTGTGTGAGTTGAAAGATCTGCAAATTATCCAAACCTGATCATTACCTATTGCAGTGGAATAATGGAAGAGACATCCAGCCAGAGTGGACCGCTGGCTGCTGGAAGCAGGCCAGGGGCAAATGTGCTGGAAGGCATAAGCTGGCACCAGCCAGACTCCACTCAGGCGGTTGCCAAAAACTACCCTTAGCCCTAAATACAGAGGACCAGAAAAGCTTCTCTGGTCTGGGATTAGCATAGAAGCCCTGACACAGTGACAGGAACAAGGAAACTCACTGTCCCATGGTTAGACAACGGCATTTCCCTGCCCAATGATCAGGGAATGAGAAAGCCGGTTTGGAGACCACCTCAGAATTGTAGGCATCAGAGTTAATTATTTTTCTCCTTTGCTTTGATTTGTTTTCCATTTTCACACTGATTGGGGCCTGTTTCTTGTTTTGTTGCTGTTGTTTGTGACTTTTTCATCATATGGTATTTGTTTGTTCTTGGTTTCTTTGTATTGTTTTTTCAGTTTGACTAATTAGATTTTTTTACCTGCAGTTTTCTCTTGTTCTGTTTGTCGTTCTGTCTCCCTTGAACTATCTCAATTCCATGATAGTTTCATGTGAATGAACGTTGTCTCGGTATTGGTTTGTTTTCTCTTTCACTCTTTCTATTCTGCATCATTCTCCAGACCCCCACAAATTGTGTGAACATTCCCTGCCTTACAGCCTGGCCTCTACACATTTCTCCTCATTCATGTCTCTGCTTTATCCCCCCTCCCCTTATATACCACCCAAAAGGGTAAAATCAGTTTACCAAGGGGAAACTCATTGCACACAAGCTCCTCATATAGGTTGAATTTTGTTATATAATTGTAGAGCCTGCTTTTAAGGTTAAAAGTACCAAATTAATAGTTACCACAGCTTTTCAACTGCTAGGCTAGCTTGATGAAATATTTATTACTAGTTGTATTGCCTTAGTGAGGATGTGATACCTGCTACAGTCAGTTATCCTCCTACATATGCCAACGTTGTGATTGTCTGGGACCAGACCTCCCCCAAAGAGAACTGAAGCCATCTTCATGACAATAAGATCTCAAAGTCTTCGGAGTGTGAAAATAACCAAGTACATCAGGAAAGTCAGCATGACAAGCTCCTCAAGAGAACCAAGAGCTCCTTACAGCTTCTCTCTGCTAACAGGCTCCCAAGAGATTCTATCAGCTAACAAACTCTCATCTCGGCTCCCAACAGCCTAACTTCTTCTCCAATTCTGCTTATTATGCTGCTGGCAACAATCCTCAGGTAGGCCACCTACTCCCAGCACCATACTGCTTAAGTTCAGCTGGGTGTTGCAAGTTGACCTCCAGTTGTCAATCCACCACATCATCCTGATGAAATTGGGAAGGTAGGTCATTGCTTCAGCCATAGAGTCAAAGAACCACTTACATGTGGAAGACAACTCTGTGGGATAGAGATGTAGAAGACAACTCTGTGGGATAGACATTTCATATAGGAATGTTGATATTCTCTCTGGGAAAAGATAAAACTATCTACCATAGGAAATCTACAAGCACCAACTCAGACAATAAAGCATAAAAAATGACAGAAGGCGGAAGCCAAGTGCAGTCCCAAACCACCAGCCTATGCAGGAGAACTCCACAGCACAGTGATATAGAGGAAATCAGCAGTCACATGCTTGGTCTTTCTGAAAGAATAGCTGCGCCAGTGAAAAAAGAAACAGATATGGCTATAGAAAAGTAATCTCTCACATGCAAGAAGGAATGTCAATCAAAATGCAAGACACATCTAATGAATCTAGAGTATACACAGATAAAAGAAATTAGAGCAGTGTAGGAAAATGATAAAAACCATTAATGACCAACAGAAGAAAAAAATGGAAGCCATGAAACAGATCCAAGCTGATATCCTGGAAGTTGAAAATATATGCAATAGTTCAAATGAACACAAAGATAAACTATCAGATCTAGAGCACAGTATTTCAGTTAAGGATCACCGAAAGAGAAATATCTTAAAAACAGCATGGGACCATGAAAAATCAGTCCAGGAGCTTCAAGATGAAGCAGAGAATATAAGTTTGATTTATGTTAATGAAAAATCAAAGATAGATTAAATGCCATTACAGACCTATTCACAGAAGAAATGGCAGAAAAGTTCCCCAAAATGCATTAAAAATTTGACATACAAAGAAGTCAGGCATATAGAACTCCAATGAGCAATACCCAAAATAAATCTATAGAAAAGAATATGATAATGAAGGTCCCAGGAATTCCGCACAAGAACAGGATATTAAAAGATACTTAAAATGGAAACAGGTAACCTATAAAGGAAATCCCACCAGAATCACAACAGCCTTCTCAACACAGACCCTCAAGTCAAGAAGAGCATGAAGTATTTGAAGTCATTAAAGTAAACAACCTCCAGTCCAGATTTATGTACCCAGCAAAACCACCTTTCAATTTTTTTTTTTCCGGGACCGGGGATCGAACTCAGGGCCTTAGTGCTTAGCGGCAAGCACTTAGCCCACTGAGCTGTACCTCCAGCCCCACCTTTCAAATTTAATGGAGAAATAAGATACTTCCATGCAAAGAACAACTGAGGAAATTCATGACCACCTACCCTGCTCTCCAAAATTCTCTGAAGGTAATTTTAGGATAAATAAGAGTGGCCAAAATGACAAAAACTCCAGTAGAGAGAATCAGTTGGGCAGGGAAAGCAATTAAACAGGAGGGAAGGACAGAGTACCAACAACAGGAAAATAAAATGAGAAGAATAACCTCATTCACATCAGTTATAGCCATCAATGTAAATGTTCGCATTTCACCAATCAAAAACAGACTGGCAGAATGGATCAAGCAACAAATTCCCATAGTATGCTGTATGGAAGAAACACATTTAACTTCAAAAGAAATTCTCACACTGAAAGTCAAAGGGTGGAAAACAATGTTCCACTTGACAGAAACACAGAGGAAAGTAGGAATAGCTGCTCCATTTTATGAAAATGTGAACTTCAAGTCAAGACTGACCAAAAGACAGAAAGAAGGTCACTACATACTTATTAAGGTAAAACTCCAACGAGAGGTGATAACAATCATGAATATATATGCATGAAACCAGTGCACCCAACTACATAGAACAAATATTAACAGACATAAAATATCAAGAAAGCACCAACAAGATTAATTGGGGGGCCTTAATACCCCACTGCTGTCACAAACATACAGATCAATTAGACAAAGAAATCAACAAAGAAGTTTGAGAACTAAACCAAATTTGTGGACAAATGGACTTAGTTGATGTTTGCAGTATTCCACACCACAGCCTCAAAATACACATTATTCTTTCCTATGCATGGGTCATCTGCAAATTAGACCACATACAAATCATAGAACATGCTTAGGTAAATGCAAAGGAACTGATATTATACCATGTATACTATCTGTCCATAAAGCAATGAAATAGGAAATCAGTGGCCAAAGAAACCACAAAAAACACTTAAACTGCTGAAAATTAGACAACATCTGCTGAACCATCAATGACTGCCATGACATTTCAGAAGAAATTAGAGAGTTTTTGCAATGATAATGTTGATAAAACATGCAGGAACTTAGGGAGTGCAATAAAGGCAGCCCTAAGGGATATTTATAGCAGTGAACTCTCATTTCAGGAAAATAGAATGAGGTCAAATACATAATCTAATGCTGAACCCCAAACTTCTAGAAAAAGAAGAATAAATAAAACCAAAAGCTCAAATCATAGAGGAAATTATAAGAAGAAGAGGAGAAACTAGTGCGATGAAGACTAAGAAAACAATTCAATGAATCAGTGATTGAAGAGTTGGTTGTTTGAAAGACTAATAAAATTGGTAAAGCCTTAGTTATCTAAAAGTAGAAAGAAAAGACTCAAGTCCATGCAGTTAAGAATGCAAAAGGTGACATTGCAATGGATTCTGTGGAAATCCAGAAGCTCATCAATACTTATTTCAAGAATCTGTATTCTACCACAATGGAAAACAGAAGAAATGGACAGACTCCTAGATACATACAAATTGCCAAGACTGAATCAAAAAGGTCTAAAAATTCTAAATAAGTCAGTATCAGTCAGTGAAATTGAAAATATAATTAAAACCTTAGTAACAAATAAAAGTCTAGGTCCTGATAGATTTTCTGATGAATTCTACCTGAATTTAGGAGACTTAATGCCACTCCTCATGAAACTCTTTAAAGAAATTGAAAGGGAAGCAATATTTCCAAAGTCTTCCTAGTGGCAAGTATTATCCTAACACCAAAACCAGAGAAAGACCCAGTGAAAAAGAGAACCATAGGGCAATCTTTCTCATGAACATAAATGTCAAAATCATCAGTGACATACTGGTAAAAAGAAAGCTGTAAATCGTAAAGAAGATTATACACCATGAACAAATAGGATTCACTCCAGGGCTGAGGGGTGGTTTAACATCACTGATCATTTTGAGACATGCAAATTAAGGCAACACTGAGATTCCATCTTACCCCATAAAGAATGGCTATCATGAATAAATGAACCAGCAACAGATACTGACCAACCTGTGCTAACGATGGGCCCTTCTGTATTGTTGGTGAGGGTTTAGACTGGTGCAACCATTGTGGAAATCAGTGTAGATATTTCTGAAAAAACTAGGATTAGAGATCTCATTTGAACCAGGCATTCTTTTTCTGGGTATCTTCCTGGAGGAATTAAAAACATCACACCGCAGTGATACATGCACACCCATATTTATAGCAGCAGAGTTTGTAAAATAACTAAATCTTGGAAACAACCAAAATGCCCATCAACCAAGGAATGAATAAAGAAGATGTGTTTTTGTATACAATGGAATACTACTCAGCCATAAAGCAGGTTAAATTTGAGGCATTTCTAGGTAAATGGATGCACCTTGAGAGTACACTCTTTTTTTATTTTAAAGATAAAAGAACATAAACTCGATTAACACAAAAACAATAAGGAAATAAACTATGAGGAAGATAGTAGGGGGTTGACAATGGATGCTGTTTTACATAATGTCATCTTCTTGTTTGTTACTCAGTTATCTCAAAAACAGTGAAGGAAATACACAGTTACACAGACGATAGTAGGGGATTAACAACAGCTGTTGCATTACATAATGTTATCTTTGCATTTCTTACTCAGTTATAAATCAGTATAACACATAAATCATAAAGTAAACACAGAATTATAGAACAGATATTGGGGAATTTATTTCTTAAATTGGACTCACATGTGTAAATATCACATCATTTCTCTGGTGTGAGATACAAAATATATAAACAAGGAACAAAATGTATAAAAGATATTTTGAAATAGGAAGAAATTATTCAAATTAATGGAACTAGGGAACTAGGGCAAGATGAGGAGGGAAGGAAAGAAAGAGTCCATAATCTTAAATGAGATAAGTCAGACACACATATTTCAATATCACACTGTTTCTCTAGTGGGAGAAGGCGAAGGGGTAAATTAGGACCAAAGTGTGTGACACATGCTGGGAAATGGGAAGAAAATATTCAAATGGGAAGGGAACACGAGATGGGGGAGGGAGAAAGAAGGAAGGAGAAAGAAAACAAGAATAGAAGGAGGAAAATGGAAACAACGTCTCTGTAAATAAGGACGGGAACAGGGGCTGAAGGGAGGAGAGGGGCTTGGGGGATAAACGGGAATCAAGAAATGCCATGTGCAGACAGACTTCTTCGAATGAATGTCATCATTATGGATATCCAAAGTGTGCCAGTAAAATAAATGATAATAGAAAAGAGTGTAAATGAAAATACAACTGTGTGAGGAGATGGTTGGAAAAGAGAAAATAGACACAGTCTTTTCTCTCCAACACAGAAACAAAGCTACCTTAACCTGCCTTGGGTTACGTCAGTACAGCCCTGGAGGTTCTTACCATGAATTCTGTCTTCATCAGGAAGCCTGGGGTGCTGAGCTTAGCACCCAAAGGTGCTCACTCCCACAGCCTCCTCAGAAATTACACCATGAACCCATCTTTACTTATTGCCACATTAGGTCTCCTTCTCAGTTATTAACTGGGGATCATGCCGTGGAATACAAAGTAAAATCTTGCTTCTTACCACGACTGCTGTTCTTATCATACTGTCTGAGTAAATGGTAATTACTGAGATCATGCATTATACGATCTTAAAAATGCTTTGTGTTATTGAAACATTACTTATTGGAAACAGTCTTTTTTTGGTGTAAGCTCGAATCTTTTTCAAGTTCTCAAGGAGCCTGTACTTGCTCAGGCTTCCTGTTGTCTATCTGTGTTTCTAAGAGAGGCCATGACTGTCCCAGGTCCTGTTTTGATGGTGTGCTGCCCCCAACCTCACTGGGAAGTGCTTCTCGTCTTTGCATTGTGCACACACTTCAGGCCATCTCATTGTGCCTGTCTCACTCTCTTCCTCCTCTTCTTGATCCAACTGAAACATTTCTGCCTTTGATACATTTGGATTCTCTTTATCTTTCCGCTTCTCCATCTTTGGTAGTTCCTCTCTTCTCTCCTCCTGTCCTTCCCCATCAATCCTTGCTCTGGATTTTGCTTCTTTTAGGACACAAGAGTCACTGTAGAGAAGATCTGTGAATGCTTGGGGAAAAAGTTAAAACCAGAAGAAATAGATTTAGTCCTCAAGTATAACTCCTTTCAATTTATGAAAGAAAACAGGATGTCCAATTTAACCACACTGCCTGCTGATTATTTGAATGAGAATTTCTCACTTCTAAGGAAAGGTAAGAAAAGATGCTCTGCTTTCAAACTCTGTCAGGGGACATGGCAGACATTCCTCTTGGTGTGCACAGAAGGTAAAGAGTTAAGATTGTTGCGGCAAAAATCAGAAATCGGGTCAAACTCCGCAGGGGATCCAAAAACTCGTTCAGAACAAATGGAGTTTTTAATTAATTTTAATTTAGGATCAATTTGGACCGGTCATTGCCCCCCATTCCCGACCAGAGAATGTGGCACTTAACTGCCTTTGTTCTCACCTTATATACATTTTTGGTTTCCATGGTAATAGATTAGGTTTCCATGGTAATAGATTAGAATGTCTAGGCCTGGCCATAGTTGTTTACCTTGCACCATGTGACCAGGTCAGGCTCTGGCCATAATGATATATATACTTTAACAATTCAGGCAAGGAGAAGAATTCCAGGACAAAGTCAGAACTGCAAAGTTAACCCTTTACAACTCCTCCAGGATGTTTCTCAAGACACATTTTGA
>PVLD010007367.1:0-58431 GCA_004027595.1 Dinomys branickii | reverse complement strand
TTCCCCTCTATGACATATTTTTTTTCTTTAAGAAATACAAATTATGTCATGTGACGTCAGCCTGGGCTCTACTTGACATAGAGTGGAGCTCTCCAAAATTGAGGTTTTCTATGTTATATCAGAATGATGGACGCCATAGCTTGTTGGTCACAAGGAAGGCATAGAGAATCAAGTACAGCCTGGCTAAGTCCAACAGAGTCCATCCAAGGGCATTTGGGGTGTAGCTGCAGTGGTGTTTTTCTTGATCCGTTAGACTGGAGGTCTTTCCCATTGCTGCAACTAAAATATGACTAGCATTGTCAGAACAGAAGTAAGAGACACAACCATGTTAATATAATCGGTCCATTGTACAATCCATGACAGATCTTTTGGCAGCAGACTTTACCATGGGCTCAAAGATCGCCTTTTTTTTTAATGGCCCCATGTTCCAGGATGGCATCTACAGAGGTACTTTATAACCTGTGATACACAAACATACCCTTGTCTCCATGTTCCTAACTATACTGGTATACCTTATTTATTAATTAATTTTTTTTACCTATTAATATCTTGTCATACTTTTCTGTTGGCTGTTTAAGACCAAGTTAAAGTGAGACCTGTACTGATTAAAATTAATGTCTTGTTATCTACCAAGGTCAGTGAACTCTCCTCAGGATTTACCTTGGAACCACGTACAGTACTGCTCAGTATTTCTGTCAGTGTCAGCCATCAGGATGAGTCACGGCCTTTGCTCGACCAAGTTGCTTTCTGTGAAAGCGTGGGAGACCTTTTCTCCTGGTGACTCTCCTTAGGCACACTATACACCATACAGTCATTTTCCTCTGTGGTCCCATAATCTCCTTGATCAGAAGGTCAGGGACTCAACCAAGTTATGGATGTTGCAGCAGAGGTTTCCTTATATCCTGGGTGTTATTTTGACCTCAGGGGGCTTGGCCAAAATATTGGTGTCTTTAAGCCCAATTTGTCTTTTTAATTTTTGGTCTCCAAATCTCAGTTGTTAGACACCCAGCAGAGAAGATTAATGACATTACATTATAAGTACCTTGAAATATAAAGTACAGTCAGAGCTGTTATTATTTTTTTTTCAATCATGGATGTTCTAGTAGTTGAATCCCTGTGAAATGTTAACAGAACAACAGTTATATAGCTTTACGAAGAAAACTGGAAGTAAAAAAAAATCATACATAGCATTGTTATATAACAAGCATGATAACATTTTTACAGCCCAATAAAATAGCCCTTTTAGCTATCATTTCCACGTAATTCATACAAAGTTTTATCCAACCTTTTTAAAACAGGATATCTTTTAAGAAATTTATAACATTGTCTGGGCTGTTTACATTACATATGTTTCTGTTTAAAAAAATTATCATTTGAGTAATGACCTCATGTTGGCCTGACATGAACTCCTTATTACAAATATCTGGAACTCAAGAGAAAGGCAGATTTCTAACATTATATAAACAATTTTGGTTTTACATCTTAGAATACTGTACCTTTTGTAGGCATGAATACATTTAATACACCATGAAATTAGAATTTAGTTTGGTACCAATAGCATCTTTTAATCAGAAAACAAACCTTACTGTCTTATTTTTCAAAATTTCACCTTTTAACAATAACCAATGTAAACATCACAATAATATATTTTGCACAATATTTATTAAGGTGTCTCCTATAAGGCTATGGAGATTATTGAGGCTCCTTATTAATGAACAAAAACTGGTTATCAATTGGAGTCCTGTACAATAATCTCTCTCCACCTTAAGGGATTTTTATTTAATTACCTTAACCCACCTTTGTATGTCCTATGAACATCCATTCATAGTTAGACACATATGACATTTATAAAACCAATTTTAACATTATTTTGATTAGCCAGCAACTTGGTAGAAGCAACTCTTTAATCTATAAACCAAATTAGATTGCAGACACTTGTCTCAAAAATCAAAAAATATTAAAGAAGAAAATTTGTTGAGCTCAAATAAAACAGCTGTTTACAGATTGGACAGAGACAAACACAAACATACATAAAACAGTTTGTTTATAAATTCAGCATGCACTCTAATATATTTTGGCCACATTGAATTATAAGTCAGAGGTCTCTTATAAAAATAACTTGGAAAAATAACCTTTTTCCTGTAATTAATATATTTTAGTATTTTATTCCGTCTTAAAAATACCACCAACTTTTATGTCCTTCCTGTAGCTTCCAGCTTAGACACCACCTTTACATATATTATCACATACTCAGACCTTTCAAGTGTTCCTGTATTTTCCCTCTTAAGACTTACTGTATTTTAGGTTAATATCACTTATGTAGACTTTTTTCTCTTTTTAATAGCACTTGTGGAATCCTTTTTTAAGACTTCACATAGCAAAGATATATCTAAAGAAATTATAGCGATTTAAACCAGTCATTAGGAGCTGTAGTTGGTTAGCAATCCCAGTTGCAGCGCCCCTACAGGAAATGAGCAAGCATTAACATCTCTTAAGTCTTGTAATAACCTCCATTACCTGATTTTTTTTTTTTTTTTGGAATAACAAAGTTCTAATGCAACTACAGACATATTTACCCCAGTATCAATTAGGCCTTCAAAACATTATTTATTTTTATACAACATATAGACCTGTTTTACTTATTTCTTGTGTAAAATAAATTTCTTTGTGTAGTCTTATTCTGAGGATCTTGTTTTCTCATGAGGTCTTTATATTTAACAAAGGAAGGTTTAGCTATAGGTAACAAAATCAACTGTGTTATACATTCTCTTTGTTCAAAGACCCAGAGATCCATGGCACATGCAAAAACTTATATCTTACTTTGACAATTGCCATCAATCACATTAGGCACAATAGCTATCCTTTTTAACTTTATATCAGCTTTTCCCATTACAAGATCAATTGTTTCCTTAAAGAGAATTGGGGTGGGTTTTTCACCCCAGACAGGAGTGACTCTGCAAGCAGCAGGCAGATTTCATCCTGTACTTTCGAATTCAACAGGCCTACAAACAAAAACTCATTATTAGCAATCTGTTAATTTATTTTGGTTGTTTATCCTTGTAATATTTTTTAATTTCTGCAGCTTGTGACACCTCTGTCCCCTTACATAGGTCAATGGGGACAGAAAGAAGACGAGCTGCAGAAAGAAGCCCTTTCAAAAGCCTGATGATTTTTCCCATGTTTAATCTCATTTGTTTCTCAGTCACCCTTAAAAAGTTTTTCTCTCTTCCGAAGTAAACAAAGTTAACATCTGTTGACAAATCACCCCAGGTGGGGAGGTGAAACTCAAACATTACTTTTAGCAAACTGATCTAAATGGAGTTTGTTTTAAGGGGGAGGGGGGGCGGCAGCTCAGCCGGTTCCTTTATCTGGATCTGTTACAGGCTCCACCTCAGTCTCCATAGCAGATACAGCTTCACAAAACAGCAGCAGTTTCAGCACTATGGAGCAGCCCTGCAGGGTCAGGACCTGTTAAGCTTTTAAGTAAACAACTGCCAGAGGTAGGAAAGGCAGGAGTACGATCAGAGCTCCCCCCAACTCATGTAACCCATTTTATTGTGATCTCAGAAAGCAGTCGCGCTTTGGATGCGAGCGCACTGAACGACGCAAGTGCAGCCAGGTTAACACAGAACAAGCATTTTAAACAGATAGACAGACAGACGGACAAGACAATCAACAAAATCCCGGGAGAAGTAATTTAGCCCCTCCGACTTGTTTTGTCAGTTCAGATTAGAGACTGGTTTGGAACACAAAGCCGGATTTTCTCTCCGCACACACCAGAGAGACGCAATCCCTCCTTTAGAGGGTAAAAAGCCCGCTTACCCCAGCGGCTTTTCTCACGTTTCCTCCCGGCTCCGGAGGGCATGAGTCCTGCTGCTTGAGACCGCATCTCACGTCTGAGAGCCACAAGCCAGCAAAATACCTAGGGCCCTTCCCGTCCCAAACCCAGTCTCCAACCCGAACCCAGTCTCGAGAAAGATAAGCCAATTAGAATCTTACCCAGTCGGAGGGTTGAAACTCCATTTGTCCTTCTCTGTAGCCGCAGCCTCCAGGCCTTAGCCCTCTCCGGATGGTGAGAGCTGAATTCAGCTGGGGCGCCGAGCCATACAGGAGAGGACCAGGGGTCCAGAGGCCAGGGCCCCCCCAAAAGAGGAATTCACCTCGGAGTATCCCGGCAAGCCCCCAAACTGTTGCGGCAAAAATCAGAAATTGGATCAAACTCCGTAGGGGATCCAAAAACTCATTCAGAACAAATGGAGTTTTTAATTAATTTTAATTTAGGATCAATTTGGACCGGTCATTGCCCCCCATTCCCGACCAGAGAATGTGGCACTTAACTGCCTTTGTTCTCATCTTATATACATTTTTGTTTTCCATAGTAATAGATTGGAATGTCTAGGCCTGGCCATAGTTGTTTACCTTGCACCCTGTGACCAGATCAGGCTCTGGCCATAATGATATATATACTTTAACAATTCAGGCAAGGAGAAGAATTCCAGGACAAAGTCAGAACTGCAAAGTTAACCCTTTACAACTCCTCCAGGATGTTTCTCAAGACACATTTTGAGGCTTGTCTATCTTAAAATGTTCTGCTGAAAGTCACCGCCCATTCCAAGATGTTTCAGCTTTTCTCCCTGTGCTCAGAGTGGAGACCAACTAAACTTTAATTCTCCTTATGTTTGTACAGTCCCCTTCAGGGGCATATTCCCAGGGACCTACCCTCTTTCCAAAAAGCCCCATGCCTAAAATTTTTACCTCTTCTCAGTAGCACCAAGGCTCATAGCGACGTCTGTAAACTGGGTTTAGGGGATCCTTTTAAAGCACTGCAATGGGTATAGTGCAGTCAGTTATTACTATCTGTGTCTTTTGTACTGTGGAAGGTAGTACCTGGCAGAGAATATGAGTTCTATCATTTTTTTGCAGTAGTTGTCGACTGAACAGGGAAGAATGAAGAAAACATAATATATGCATTCTTTCATTGATTTAGAGTACAGTAACCAGAATGTGGTAGTGATTCATCAACTACCTGGTTACAATTTTGAAGCTGTTAATACCTTAGTATTACAACTTTTAATTAGGATCCCAAGATCTAATGAGCTTTGCTCCACCTTTGATAGCATTGACTCATCAGGGATTCCATATTTAGAGGTAAGAAGCAACCTAGAATATAGAAGGATTCATGCAGTCCCTGCCATTATTAGTGGTATTATTTGACACAACTTTTAAAAGATGTCATCACAAAAAGATAAATTGATTGAATAGTTTAAACTCAAAAATTGACGTGTGGGGATGGAAGTCTCTGAGTACCATAGGTTTTTGACATAAAGTTTTACAGAAGTAATTAGGCTAAAATGATTCTACTCTGTCAGGTCATAATCAAACATGGATGGTGTTTTTATTTTTTTATTATTTATTATTTATTTATTTATTTAAAAGTAAAAGTACAAAAACATATTAACAAACCGACAGCCGCTTACAAAGTAGCACAAGAATAGTACAATGAAAACTGAATTACAGACAAGGTGACAGGGAATTAATAATAGTTGCTGTATTACTCATTGATAACTTCAAAGTGGTTACTCAGAAAAACAAATATAGCCATGCAAGATTGATCAAATAACTAATCATTAACTGTTCCTTACAATAAAGTGACAGAAGTCAGTAGTACAACTCTGTTAACCATCCTGTGTATACATACATACATACACACACACACACACACACACACACACACAGAGACATATATATATATATTCCCCTTCTTTCTTTTCTCTTATCCGTCATCCCAGTTGTTCTTTCCTTTTGAGCAGTTTCCTTCCCTTTCACAATGTCTATTGTTCCTCCTAGATTTTAGTCACTCTTTCAGGTTCTTACACTAGTGATATAATATGGTGTTTACACATTCAGGTCTGATATATCACTTACGAGTATATTCTCTAGTTGTGCCCATTTTCCCATGAAAGCCTTGAGATTTTCTTTCTGTATGTGCTTTCTTTGTATGTGCTTTCTTTTCTGTAGTGCTTTCTTTCTGAGTAATGTTCCATTATGCAAAAATACCACAAGTTTTTATCTATTCCTCAGTGGATGGGCATTTGTGTTGCTTCCATGATTTAGCTGTTACAAATTGTGCTGTTGCTTTATGTTTGAATTAATCATCTTTGTGTAATTTCCTGAGATAGAGAACATGTCACATTCAGATAGCTGGTTAGAATTAATGGCTAAAGATAACAAAAGATGGTTGCATAAAGAACAGGGCATTGGGAAAAATATTTATTTTAAAACTAAAAAACTGACTAAACAAGAATGAAGACAAAATCAAAACAACACAAAAACAACAAAAATGGTACATGACCTAAGAACAAAATGGTAGAAATTTACAATGGTTGCTACATTATATACTGTTACCTTCAAAGATGTTGCTCAGGCCACTAGACATGCAAATGTAAGATGATTCAAACAATCAAAGACAGTAACAAGTAAAAGCAAATGTTAAAAACAATAGCCAGGTGTGGTGGCACACAGTGTAATCTCAGCACATTGGGAGGCTGAGACAGGAAAATAGTTGCAAGTTTGAGACCAACCTGGCTACAAAATGAGCTCAAGGACAGCCTGAACTGTGTAGTGTAATCCTGTCTCAAAAAGACAAAAAAGAGAATAAAAAGAAAATAAATAAAACATTGGAAATGATGCAGAGCTTCACCATAGAAGATGATAGAAGTTCAACAATGGTTCTTATACTGCTACTGTTGTTTTCAGATCAATCACTCTGAATACAAAATTCAAGTGTAGAAAATAGGTCAATATAAAAGAAAAATTTTAGTCAGCTATAAAGAAAGACAATCTTGAAGCTTTCATAGGTAAATGGTCACAACTAGAGTCCATACTCATAAGTGGTTCATGCATAAGCAGCACAATGTATCACTCATGTAAGAACCTGAAAGTGTGAATATAAATTAGGAGGTATGATAAACAGTGTGAAATGAAAGGAAACTGCTCAAAAGTAGGGAACATCTGTGATGGGGAGAGGGAGAAAAGGAAGAAGGGGATAATTATGTATGTATGTATATATGTATGTATGTATGTGCAGGATGGCTAACATAGTTGTACTACTGACTTATGTCGCTTTATTGTAAGGAACAGTTAAAGATTAGTTGTTTGATAAGTCTTGAATGTCTATATTTGTTTTCCTGAGCATACACTCTTTCTCTGAATACATAAAATTAATTTTTCTCTCAATTTTCTAAGTATGCTGTGGATGTCCTTCTTGACCCATCAAAATTGCAGTATATATTTTCCAAGAGCATTGATTATACCCAATCATCAATATAATCACAGTAACAATGTGTAAAGGAAGGAAGCTAACTGTGGTGCATTTTTATTGTCTAATCTATGCTTCACCTTCAAATTTGGTCAATTATTTGCATAACATATGAGAAGATTTGGTTGTGTTTAGTACTGGATCCACCTAGGATTCACAGAGTGAGAATCATTGAACAAATGTTGTCAAATGACTTTGAGGTGAACCTGTGTGACCTGCTCACAAGCGTTCTATGTGGATTTTTTTTTCAATTTGTCTTCTGCACTTGAAGACATTACAAAATAAACAGTTCAAATGAAAGCAATACACTAAAACAAATATAAGTTGACAAGAAATTGAGGCAGTTCTGGCTTATGTCTAGATATCTCCCCAAAACCTCAGGAGATCATATGTGGGACATTTGGAAGGTGACTGGATCATGGCCATGTGATACTGGATTATTCCACAGCTGGGTTTATAGCTGGTTGCAATGCTGGGAGGTGAATTCTGGTGGGGAAAGGTGGTTCACTGTGGGTATGGCCTGGAAGGGTATTATGTTCCTAGTCCTTGACTGCTGCTACTTCCTGTCTGCCATGATATTAAATGTTTCTTCTTTTCAATGACCCCTTTTCGACCACCTTGCTTTAGAGCCAGCTGACTACAGACTAAAACCTCTACAAAGTGTGAGGTTATTTAAAGGTTTTCTTTTTATACTCGTGGCAATTGGGTATTTTCTCCTAACAATGAGAAAATAACTAAGAAAGAGACACATTAATACACATTGTTGTATAGGGAGGTAGGAAACTACCTGCAGAGTCACCCATGTCTGCAGGTATATTTATACCCCAAAATAACTAGAACAGAGCATCCAATCCTCATTTTCCATTACCATACTAGTAATATATTATGTGCTTTCAGGTTGCATGGACACATTAAGAGAATTCTCATATTGGCCATACTGAAAAAACCTAAAAAGCACAGTTGTTTCTTTGGTCTAGGACTCTTATTTTCTAGTGAGTGACTCCAAGTGGCACTGCCTCAAATGTTGATGCAAAAATGCCAAATGTACTGTAGTAGTCATATTCTTAGTACTAGGATAAAATACCTGCCACCCACATTTAGAAGAGGTTATTTTGGTGGATGATTTCCAACATGGTAAACTGGCTTCAAAGAAGAAGCAGAATGGTGGAATGACGTGATGGAGGAGAGCTACTCAACATGTGTCGGCAAGGAAGCAGCAAGAAAGGACAAGGATACATTTTTTTCAGGCCATAGACCAGTGATCCATGTCTAAGCACATATTCAGTTACTGAACTTATCAGTGAATGAATTTGCCAGTGACTACAGCTCCCCCTGATCTTATTACCTTGGAACGTTACTCCATGACTGCATTACCTGTGAGACTTGGGTGACATTTTAGAACTAAACCATAAAATTCTGTCCCAGGACACCAAATGACTTATGCACATTTCATTACATGAAATACACTTAGTCGATGTCTATGTGTCCTCAAAGTCTTAACAATTTCAGTATTGCTGAGAAAACCAATTCCACATTCACCTCTAAAGCTAAAAGCAAGCTCTTATCTGTGAACTACTCTGGAAATAAAAAAGAAAGTGCATCAAAAATACAATACCATAGGTTTATATCCTCATTTCAAAAGTAGTGAATAGGAGGATAGAAAGGAATTGGATCAAAGGCAGATGAAACCAAGTAGAGAAATAATAAATCCCTCAACCCCATGTCCAGCCCCCAGCCAACACTGTATGGAGACATGAATGCCAAAGTGTTTGTATGACACAACCTCTGTGCCATTGTGAGGTGCAGCCTTCCAGCCACATAATGGTGGGGTGCTCGCTCATTCCATGCAGTTTTGCTCAGCAGACATTCCACATTCCTGGCATCTACAAATCCCTGGGGTTTCCGTGCACTTTCAATTTCACTCACAGCTTCACAGATTGTCTTCTTAGGGGGTAAACTACCTGGTTTCCAGGGCTTCTGAACATGAATGGAAGCCTCCCTAAAACCAAAACTCTTGCATTTTTTCATGCCTGTGAAACTAGACCCATGGGGATGATGCCAAGGTCTGCTGCCAGCTTGAGCAGCACCCAGGTCAGCTTGGATCTTGGCTGCAGACATCTCTGAGTATCTGGCTGGCTAAGAATTTGGAAATAAATCATAGGGAGTCAATTCCATAGGCCCTTGTTCTTCAGCAGGTATTCTAGGGACAATCTTCTCAAACAAAAGTTTATAGCTTTGTACCTTTGTGCTGGTGAAGTGTGGGATCTCACTGGTTCCTGAGGTACCTTCAAGCAGTCTTCCCTATTGTGCTGAAGCATAGTACTTGGCCTCATTTAATGCTAATATTTTAAGTAACCATGGCAGATTTCTCAACACAAGCCCTCAAATCAAGAAGAATTTGGAGTGAAGTATTTCAAGTCCTAAAAGAAAAGAACTTCTAACCCAGATTTATGTGCCCTGCAAAACTATCTTTCAAAATTAGTGGAGAAATAAGATACTTCCATGACAAAGTACAACTAAAGAGATTTATGAACACTAAACCAATGCTACAAAGAGTACTGAAAGATATTTCAGACAGAGATAAAAATAACCACAATTCCAAGAACAAAAACAGAAAGAAACCACTAGGCAGGGCAAGCAATTAAGCAGAAGGGAAAAACAGGGAACAAATAGCAGGAAAATACCATGACCAGAATAAGACAATACATGTCAGTTACAGTAATCAATGTAGATGGCTTGAACTCACCAAACAAAAGAAATAGACTGGCAGAGTGGATCAAGAAATAAGATCCAACAACATTCTGTATATTAGAAACACATTTCATGCAAAAAGAAATTCATGGACTGAAAACCAAAGAATCGAAAACAATCTTCCATGCAACAGGAAGCCAGAAAAAAACCAGGGATAGCTATTCTTTTTGAAGAAAATGTCAACTTCAAACCAAGAAAGATCAAAAGCAATAAAGAAGGTCATTACATACTTGTTAGGAGAAAACTACAAGAGGAAGAGATAACAATCATAACTATGTATGTGCTAAAAACAGGAGCACCAAAGTATATAAGAATTATTAATAGGTATGAAAAATCAAATAAGCAATAACACAGTTGTAATGGGAGATTTTAATACTCCATTTTCATGACATAGACCAATGAGACAAAAAATCAGCAAAGAAATAACAGAACTGAAACAAATCTGTGAATAAATGAACTTAGTAAATGTTTTCAGATTGTTCTACCCAACATCTTCAGAATACACTTTCTTTGCAGCTGCACATGGGATGTTCTCTAAAATAGACCATGTACTAGCCCACAGAACATGCTTAAGTAAATGCAAAGGAATTGAAATAATCTCATGCATAATATTTGACCATAGTGCAATGAAATTAGAAATTAATGGCAAAGGAAACTGCAAACACTTCATAAAAGCATGGAAATTATCTTTCAAATAGACCATATACTCACCCACAGAACATGCTTAAGTAAATGCAAAGAATTGAAATTATCCTATGCATAATATCTGACCATAGCACAATGAAATTAGAAATCAACATCAAAAGAAACCACAAAATCTCTATAAACATAAATTAAATAATACCCTCCTAAACAACCAATGGGTCATTGATGAAATAAAGGAAGAAATTAAATAATATCTAAAACTAAATGAGATTGCGGACACAACATAATAGAACCTATGGGATGCAATGAAAGCAGTCTTTAGAGTGAAATTATAGCAGTGAATTCTCACATCAGAAAAACAGAACGAGCACAAATAAACAATCTAATGTTACACCTAAAGCTTCTAGAAAAAGAAGAGGAAGACAAACCCAAAGCCCACAGGAGGGAGTAAATTGTAAAGATCAGAGTAGAAATTAGCACAATTGAAACCAAGAAAACAACACAAAGAATTAATGAATAGAAAAGTTGTTTCTTTAGGAAAATAAATAAAATTGATAAACCTTTTGCACACCTTGTTTAAAAAAGACTCAAATTCATGCATTGAGGAATGATAAGAGTGAAGTTACTATAGATTGTGTGGAAATTCAGAATGTTATCCATACATATTTTGAAAATCTTTACTCTTGTAGGGTAGAAAACACTGAAGAAATGCAGTTTCCTAGATATATAAGAATTACCAAAGCTTAATCAAGAAGATACAAAATTCTGAATAACCAAATATAAGTTAATGAGACTGAAAATGGAAGTAAAAGCTTACCCATAAAGAAAACCCCAAGTCCTGATGGATTCACTGCTGAATTCTGGAAGAAATTTATGACTTTTTTTTTCTTTTTGAGACAGGGTCTCACTATTCAGTTCAGGCTGGCCTTGACCTCGCTTTGTAGCCCAGACTAGTCTCAAACTCACAGTGATCCTCCTGCCTCCACCTCCCAAGTGCTGGGATTACAGGTGTATGCCACCATGTCTGGTTCTATAAGAAATTTAGAAAAGATCAAATGCCAATACTCTTCAAACTCTTTATTGAAATTGAAAGGGGAGTAATACTCCCTAACATTTTCTTGGAGGAAAGATTATTCCGAGACCAAAACCAGAGAAAGACCCAACCAAAAAAGCACAACAAGCCAATCTCCCTAGTGAACATAGATGGAAAAATCAAACAGAATTCAACAAATCATCGAGAAGATTATACACCATGACCAGATGGGATTTTTCCCAGGAATGCAGAGATAGTTCAACATATGCAAATCAATAAATGTAATACTCCTTATCAACAGAGCCAGAGAAAAAAGTCACATGATCATCTCTTTCTCTTTTTCGTAGGTATCAGGAATTGAACTCAAGACCTCACGCTTGCCAGGGAGGTTCTCTGCCCTGAGTTAAATCCCCAGCTCTGAACATTTCAATAGATGCAGCAAAAGCTTTTTATAAAGTCCAATAGCCGTTCATGATTTTAAAAAACCCTACAGAAATTTGGAGTAAATGATCTTTATCTCAATCTGATAAAAACCTTCTATGACAAACAAGCAGCCAACATCATACTAAATGGACAAAAACTGAAATCTTTCTCTTTAAAATCAGGAGCAAGACAAGGATGTCCACTTTCACTACTCCTTGTCAACGCAGTTCTGGAAACATTAGCCAGGGCAATTAGACAAGAGAGAGAAATAAAAGAAATAAGGATAGGAAAGGAAAAAGTGAAATTATCAATATTCACAGATAACATGATACTTTACATAGAAGATCTAAAAAACTCCACCAAAAGACTCCTAGATTTAATAACCAAATTCAGAAGCATAGCTGGATACCAAGTTAATACTCAAAAATCAATAGCATTCTTATATACAAGCAACAAACTTATTCAGAGGGATATTAGGGAAACCACACCCTTCACAATAGCATCCAAAAAATGAAATTCTGAGGGATCAGTCTAACAAAGGAAGTAAAGGATTTATATATTGAAAATTACAGTACTTTGAAAAATGAGATTGAAGAGGATGTAAAAAAAAGAGAAGGATATCACTTGTTCATGGATAGGAAGAAGCAACATGGTGAAAATGGCCATACTCCCAAAATTGTTATACAAGTGTATATCATTAGCTTATTACAGCTAAGAATGGGATGGGGAGGAGTGACAATTACAAAGTTCAAGCACACTGTTATGGAGGTTTTAGTCTAATGCACATTCAGCCTCTTCCAGTGTAGTGTCTTTTGGATCATATTTTGAGTTATTTGTGCCTAGATGCCATGCAAGACATGGAAAATAACCTTGTGTGGAGTTCGAAGAGCCTCAAAAGGTAAAGTCTAGTCTTTCCATCATCACACTCTATCTCAGCACCACCTTCACGCCCTGTAGAGACCCCGTCCTCAGTGTCTCCACTGCATACCCTTTGTCACATTTTATTCTCAGGATGAGCGAAGAGCGAAATGAAGTGTGAAATGAAGTCTCTGCTGTCTACTCCACTACTTCTGGTTGATCTCCCCAAGCACCATTTTTGTGCTATTGTTTTGTTTTCTTTCCATCTTATAAGATTTGCAAGGTGATTGTTCTAAGTATCGAAAAGTGTGAAATTTTCCACTCACGCTGGTGTTCACAAACTTTCCTGTGGGCGGGACATGATGCTGCTGGTATAGACGAGAGGGCACTTGCTGGAGGTGGTTTCCCAAAGGCATCCCTTTGATTGATGGAAGAGAGATGAAGGCATGGAGCTAGTCTGTATGGACACTCTTAAAGACCAAGACCACAGATTGGAATCACAGAGGAAGCAGCCTGATGCTTCTCAGAACCGATAAGATGTGTAGAGTGAAGCAGACTCAAGGAATAACATTTAATGTTCTGTATCACCTAGGATAAATGTGATTGACAGCCAACAATTTTGTATTACAAGAAACATGTTAGGGAGGATTCTTATTATCCCCAATACAAAGAAATTATATTTCTATGTATCTTTATGATATGTCAGCACTATACATAAATTACAGGTTTTTATTTCCCTGATTTTATTATTACATATTGTATGTATATGGTAATGTGATGCTGAAATTGATAAATATCTAAAGTTACAAGGGTATACATGAATCACTATCAGATGGGTCTGTAATTTTATTACACCATGGCTGAGCAGATTGGTCCAGCCCAGGGATGAGGAGAAAAATTCTATGTGGTTTATGTTCTTTCATTGTATTTTAATATTGTACAAGTAGCTATTAATAAAAACATATAAAAAGGACTTTTCTTTGTCGTGACCCACATGGCACTGGGTGGTCCCAAGGAGAAAGGGTGAGAGGATTTAGAAAACAATGACAAGGCAGGAGAGCTGAGCTCAGGTGGAGGCCTCTTGCTGGAGGGGAAAAAAGGACTGGACAATCACCATAGAGGCGTTTATTTATACTTTTGCAAAATTAATATCATGAGACACAAGGTTGCCTATTCACTAATGATGGCAATTGTCCAGGGAGGATGTCCTTTTTAAGACTGAAGTAGCTTCATTTCTTTAGGCGCTCTATCCCTGTCCTGTCCCCACACATATGACCAGCCTCTAACCAGTTGCTCCCTACATCTCCATGTTTTTGTTTTCTTGTGTAATGACGGGTGTTCAGTTGCAGTTGGAGAAGTTGTGTTTAGAGAACTCTGTAGATGACCTTTATATTTGAGAAGAACTTACTTGTTTAGGTAAAGATTTCCAGTCCAAAAATTTTTGGTATCTGTACACAGAAATGTAACCCTAGTCCAGTAATCCATAACAGTAGTGAGTTGCCAGTACACCTGGCAATTGTCAGAAATTGTTAGAGATTTGAACCCTTTTATAGTTAGCATATTACTATGGCATTGCTTTCTATGTTTTGTGGTTATACTTTTCTGCCAGATGTTTAAGACCAAGTTAAAGTGAGACCTGTATTAATAAAAATTAACTTCTTGTTATCTATCAAGGTCAGTTAAACCTTCTCAGGACATACCTTGCAACAAAATATAGCACCTCTAGTTCTTTTGTCAGTGCCAGCGATCTGGATGAGTCATGGCCATTGCTTGACCGGGTTGCTTTCTGTGAAAGCTTGGGAGATTTTTTTCCTCTTGGTGACTCTCCTTAGGCATACTAATACAATGTTGAATTACTTTCCTCTCTGGTCCCATGATCTCCTTGATCCGAAGATCAGGGATTCAACTGTTATAAGATGCTGTAGCAGAGGGTTTTTTTAATGTCCTGAGTCCTCGCTGACCTTGGAGGGGTAAGACCAAAATATTGGCTATACTCTTAGTTCATCTATCTCTCTAATTTTTGGTTTTCAAACCTCAGTTGTTAAACATCCAGAAGAGAAAATTAATGACATTACATTGTAATGGGGGCAGTAAGCGTAATATCAATACCTTATCTGAATATCAAACACCTTAGAACAAATAATGGAACTGTTATATATTTTAACAACCATGGATATCCTAACAGAATGTTAACACAACAGTTACATATTTTTACATAGAAATTCAGAATTCAAAACCATCACAAAAGCATGACAAACATGATGACATTTTATAACATACCTAATTTTTCATTTTGACATAACATAATCCTTTCAAACAATCATCTTTAATATGTAATAAACTTTTACCTAATCTGTTCTCCTTTAATTGGATATACATCCCATAAGGTTTTGTTAAAGGCAGAGGTCTGAATCTGAAAGAAAGTCTTATCACCATATGTAATCTTGGTTTCATAGTTTGGAAGACCCACACATCTGGAATCATGAATACATTTAATACACCATGAGATTAACAATAATGAATCGTCATGCATATGTTAAAACCTTTGTTTCAAAATTTAGTTTCTTACCAAGAGCACCTTTTATGAGAAAACCTTATTGTATTTTTCCTAGAAAACTTTACCTCTTGACCAATGACTAAATTATTGCGCATGGCTCCCGAGAGACTATGGAAATCACTGGGGCTCCTTATTAATAAACAAAGCTTGGCCGCTCCTATATTTACCAATTGGAATCCTGTAATAATTTCTCCCCACTCTAAGGAATTTTTGTTTAATTAGCTTAGCTTTTTAATGAGCAGTTAGTGAACTAATTCTATTATCACTTAGACTAGCTGGTAACTCAGGTGAAAGTATACTTTTAAGTCTATCTCCCAAATTGTATTAAGAACAAAAGGTCTAAAAATGCAAAAGAAAAAGGAGGAAACAAGAAAAATTGTTGAGCCAAATAAAAGGGAACAGCTGTACACAGAATGACAAACAAACAAGTGAACATGTACACAGAACAACAAAAATCATCTTTACAAAATCAGAGTGCACTCGAATATATTTTTGACCAAATTGAATTGTAATAACTATTACAGTTTTAGAAATTTATAATTATAAATAGACTAGTCAGATTTTGTTGTCAATTAGAAGAGATCTCTTATCAGAAGAATTTGGAAGGAATAAAATCTTTTATCTATAATATACATTTTTTTATATTTTATTCTGCCTGAAGAAGGCTGGTAACCTTTAGCTCAGTTATATACTTTATGACCTATTCAGATCTTTCATTTCCATTTTGTCAGTTCCTTCAATAGGTCCCAGGTCAAATCTAGCCTCATCGTTGTCAACTTCTTCTCCAGATCTGGCTTTATGATACAGCCAGTGTGCTCTAGCAAAACACAAACAAATCCTTGACCCCAAATTTACCTGATTGAACTGTCTTTCTTCTGTTGGCTTTTTATTTTTCTTTTGACCTGGGCCGCTGACCTTGGAGCATGTATTGCAGTGTGATGGGTGTGACCAGGCAGCAGGTGGGTCACATAGCAGAAGCACCCAAGGAGTGTTTCTTTTTAGGGATCCAGATGGCCAGGTAGAAGGGAGAGAAGATGCATGTAGCCACTGCTCTGGTTGGTTGGCCTCAGGCACTGGGCATGCTAGCCACCGTTCCTGCTCAAGCCACTAGTTGTCCTATTTCTGCCCAGGTTTTTGAGCGCAAGTGTTGTTTGTGCCAAGTAAATTTTCAGTGCCAAAAGTGCACATAGTAGCACCAGTGGTGGCAGCAGACTGGGGAGAGCCAGCGCGCGCCACAGTCATGTGCTGCCTATTTTTCCCCAAGTGCCCAGGCCTGTGATTGGTGGCATATGCAGTGGCTGTGGCTGCACTAGGCATGTGGGTGTGTGGACAGTGGAAAATCCCAGCTGAGTCTGCCCAGGACTGGGGTGTGAGGCCCTCCCTGAACCAAGTTGTTGCCCCCCACACCCCCAGGGTTGGCACACCACTAGGAACTAGCCATGTGCAATTTAGAAGAATTTTTTCTTTTTTATCTGATTGAGCAAAGCTAGAAGGTTTAAGCTCTACTGGTGGTACCTTTGTTTCACCCTCCTTTTTCAGCTCGGGAGTTGATTTTAAAATCGTACTCTGGGCTGAGTCCTTTGTGGTGGTCTTAAAAAGTAAGATAAATACAGGAACCTAGAAAACAACGAACATTTTTATATACATCTGTACACATGTGTAAACACCTGTGGTTCTTGAAACTCTATTTGTCCCATTTTTAACTCCTAGTAAATCAATCTACCTTTCTGCTTTTTACTTCTTTCATTCCTATTTCTTATATTAAGGCCAGTAGGCCTACAGGCCGCAATGTTTTACACCTGATAATTGCCAATAGGACACTCCTATGCTAACTATTGACCTAACAATGTGTTTCTCTCCCCTCTGTTGTGTGCAAAATTTTCTGAGAAGCATCCCACCCACCAAGACTCCTTTCTTGGTGTCCCTGTTCAGGCAGCAGGCTGCCACGACTCGCACGGCTCTCAGTGGTACTGGGGAGAAAGGGTCAGGGGATTTAGAAAACAGAGATATGACACAAGAGCTGAGGTCAGGTGGGAGCCTTTGTGCGATGGGGAAAGAGGACTGGAAAGTCACCACAGGGGCATTTATTTATATTTTTGCAAAGTTAGTATCATGAGACAAGGTTGCCTAGTGACTAATGACTGCAATTGTCCAGGCAGAATGTCCTTTTTAAGGCTGAAGTAGCTGGATTATTTTAGGTGCTCTGTCCCTGCCCTGCCCCACACCCACATGGCCAATCTCCAGCTTGAGCCACTCCCTACATTTCTTATTTCTGTGAACAAAGAAAACAAAACTTCAAAACAAAATGATTGGACTATAACAACAGTTATTACACCGAGTATCATAATGTTATAAGAACGGCCAAAATGATACTCAGAGTACAAGTCATGGACAAAATGAGTTTCTCCCACAAGAAGAAACAAATAAATAAAAGCACAACAGTTTCTCTTCGCTAAACTAGCAGGATAAATAAAAATTAGTGTATATATATTAAAAGAATTTTGAATAATGGGATACATAATTTGAGTCATTAGTTGAGTGTCTCCCTTTTTATTTACTCGTCTTTTAGATATATATTCAGTTCCTCACATATGGGAAACCTTGTGATATTTAAGCTTGCATGTCTGACTTATTTCACTGTATGTTACATTTTAATGTTTTACCCATTTGCCTAGGAATGCACCCAGTTTATTTTTCTTTATGGTGGTGTGGTCATCCACTGTGTATAAAGACCACACTATCCTAGCAAGCGCAGGGTCCTGAGTTCGATCCCCAGTACCGCCAAAAAAAAAAAAAAGACCACATTATCTTTATCTATTTATCAGTTGATGGCCAAAAAACACACTGCTTCCAAGAACAAGCTATTATGAATTGTGATGCTATGAACATACACGTATGCATGTATCCCTATAATCTGATAAGTTTAACATACTCAGAAGGGGGGTCAAACACAATTTTTATGTTTACTTTTCAGAGGGCTCTCCTCACTGATTTCCATAGAGGGAGTATTAGTTGTCAGGCTTACGAAGAGTGTAGAAGAATTCCTTTTCCCCCACGTCCTTGCCAGCATTAGTTATTATTTCATCTTGTGATGACAGCCACTGTTTCTAGGGTAAGATGTCTTCTCAATGTAGTTTTAATTGCTTTTCTCAGTGGCCAGCAACAATGAGCATTTTTCACGTATTTATGGGCCATTTATACTTCTTGATCAACAAATATTCTACTTTTAATATTTTTGCCTTCCATGTGAGGAATAGGTCATTACCAAAGTGATCTGGTTAATCTCACAAAAGCCTACACAGAAACCTTAGAAATGTAGCTCTTTCCAGGTAATCCTAGAATAGGCAGACCATACATGCAAGGACCCTCCCCCTACCAGGATTTGGATATAAAAAGTCATCCAGAGTCTGTTGTGTTTGGAAGATGATCGCATCATGGGGACACTGTAGTCAGTAGTGGATTCATCCATTGATGGGTTCAGTAACTGAATGTGCTCTTCCTAGGTAGGACCTTGTTGGAACTGGGTGACCTTGGTGTGACCTGGAAATACGTATCATTATTCATGGTCCCTCTTTTTTCTTCCTTCCTCCAGCCTTTCATGGTTTGAATACATTTCCTCTGCAATATCTTACACCATGACATTTCTACCTTGGAACCAGCCAGCAGTGGACTGAAAATAATAACCAGAAATAAACATCTCCTTCAAGTTGTGATGTCAGTATTTTGTCCCAGGAATACAAAGGTGACTAATACACTTCCTATGTAATTTTGCATAAATATTTGAAGCCAGTGTATTCACAGTGATGTATTGGTAAAGAAATATCATGGGCCAGAGAAATAGAATATGCCTGTTAGAGGTCTTCAATGTGCTACACTTGAGAATTCCATTAGGTTTATTTTTACAATCTGAAAGCACATAATACCCTCTTAAGATGATTATATTCAAGTGGATAGTGAGGATTTGTTACTGTAGTTGAGTTCTCAGCCAATATAATGCACCTGCAGATCTAGTCAATCCACCATAAATTCTTGACTTTTTGTTCAAAGAAACTGCAATTTGTCTGAAACTTCTTCTAGCCTAGAATTGGAATAGGGTATTGATTTCATCTAAAACCCATATTCTGAATTACCTTCAAGCTTTAAAAACTTTCAAAGTAATAAAACCCACATGAAATACTTGTGCGTGGATCACATGGATTCACCAGTGAAGCATTTTCCAGGATTTGTTCACACATTCACATTCTCTTTGCTCCATATACAAAGTTAAGTTTTTTCCATCTATTTCAGAGCAGGTCATAGATCTCCTTTACTTTGTCTCATCAAAGCTTCAGTTTATGTTTCCTAAGAACAAAGGTATGACTTATGTGTCCAAGATAAAATTATAGAAAACAGACATGTAATTGGTGCAAAATTATTATCTCATCCATGTTGCCTGTTTAAAGTTGGTCAGTTGTCTCCCTATCATACTTTGAAGATTTGGGTGTATACAGCACAAGATCCACCTAGGACTCACATTATACTTGGTTAATATATTCCTCTCAGCTGAAACATGTGCTAGGATTTTTTGATTATTTTGCAAGAATGTCACAACTTCAAGCATTCAGGATCATCACTTAGTGGAATGTCCCTCCACAAGACTTGATAGAATCTATTTACAAAGATATATTCTGGGCTAGGATTCATGTGTAAAACATATGCATACAGCTAGGGGATAGGTGAGAAAATGAATTTGTATTAGGGATTCAGTGAAACCTTGCCTCTGAGAACCAAGTTCCACATTATCAGCACTAGTTAAGAGGAAGTACTCTTGTTATGTTGATGGTGAGAGTATTTTAGCCAGCGTTTTGTAACTGTGATGAAATATCTGAGCTAGATCATGGTAAGATCATATAATCATTTTGGTTCAAATTTTCAGAAATTTCAGTCAATGAGTGCTTGGCTTGGTTCCTATCAGGTCTAGAGTAGAAGATAAAATCCTGGCATAATTGTTTGGTAACACACAGGTGATCTCCTCCTGGGTAACAGATGCAAAAGTGGGGAGAAATGTGACCAGGATCAAAATATATTTCTTAAGTGTGCTCCTCCAATGACACTGTACTTCCAATAGTACACCAAATCTTAGAATTCCACAGATCACCAACAGCCAATTAAGTTATGAATCCATAAATAGATTAATCCAGGCAGAAGTTTAGAGATCTAATGATTCAACTTCCTCCCAATAGCTACATTGTGAACATAATTTCATGGTGGAACATACTTATACACATGATATGCAGGAGAACATTTAACCACAAGATTGTTTTATCTAGAATGCTCCTCTTTAAATGTTATGAACTAAGTCTAGGTATGAGAACACCAACCAAGAAACACTGAGAGGAGAACATTCTAAAAAGTGACCCCACAATACTGAATTACAGACAAGGTGACAGGAAATTAACAATGGTTGCTGTATTACATATCGATAACTTCAAAGTGGTTACTCAGGAAAACAAATATAGACATGCAAGATTGATTAAACAACTAATCATTAACTGTTCCTTACAATAAAATGATATCAGTCAGTAGCACAACTATGTTAACTATCCTGTGTATACATATATACATAGTTTTCCCCTTCTGTCTTTTCTCTTTTCCCTCATCCCAGTTGCTCTTTACTTTTGAGCAGTTTCCTTTCATTTCAGGATGTCCATCATATCTCCTAATTTTTATTCACTCTTTCAGGTTCTTACACTAATGAGACAATATTATGCTCACACATGCAACTCTGATTTAACTCATTTATGATTATGGTCTCTAGCAGTGACCTAATTCAGTATTGTTTGCATTGTCTGGTGCTATTTTGTAAATGGATGTCTGTTTGTTAATGTTTTGTTCTTCTATTTTAAAATAAAAATGAGTGACTGATAATCTCCAAAACTTCAAGGTCACCAAAAATTATATAAATGTGAGAAACTGTCACAGTTAAGAGTAGTCAAAAGAGACATGGTGATTGTACAAGATACAGTATCCAGGGTGAAATCCTGAGGCAAAAATAGGACATTAGAGAAAACTCAAAGTAAATATAAATAAGTAACTGACTATGTGAGCTGTCCACATTCACTTAGCAATTTATGCTGGGTATGGTGACACACACCTGTAATCCCAGCACTCAGGGGACTGAGGCGAGAGGATCGTTGTAAATTGAAGACCATCCTGGCTGACAGGGTGAGCTCAAGGCCAGGCTAAACTTTATGGTGAGACCCTGTCTCAAAAAAAAAAAAAAAAAAGAAGACCAAAAAAGCACTTTATGTAGACTAGAAACCATTCCAATATTAAACTTTATTTAAAACTTTTAAAAATCTGTTAACAATTGTTATGTGTTTTTACTTCTTATTGAAATTCTAGTTGTTACCATGAACTTAAATTTCCATTGCAAGAATATTTTCTGGATGATTTCACATTGCTTAGTAAACAAACCTTGATCATCAGTCACACCACTTTTCCTTATCAGCAAATTTTTCCTTGACAACCAATGAAAGTGAATGTTTGCTCTGTAGCTACCAATAAAATACAATCCTTCAGCACCTACCAAAATATACAACGAAAGATACAACTTGAATCCTAACAGCTTCCAGAGAGCTCATCATCATGTCAGATGACTATCTGTGGTTTGAAGGGATACCTTTCCCTTCCACATATTTCAACAAGGAAATAATGAAAGAAATAAGAGACAAGTTTGTGCTGCAGGATGAAGATATATTCCTAGTTGCCTACCCCAAGTCAGGTAAGGAAATGGACCCACAAATATTCCATTATGCAAGCTGCGATTGCGATCCCAAAGTACTCAACAATGGATGGAACGCTGCCTATATGCCAAATAATATGGAGTGCTTTGGGAAGTGCATCATAGCATTTCCCCTTAAGGAAAAAGATGTAGCTAGATATTTACACATTGGGATCAGTGTTGCAGGAGGATTGTCTAAAGTATGAGGGAAATGTGTATTAGTAAAACATATCATTTTCAGGCTTTGCTATGTCCTGGGAAAAGGGATGGAAGACAATGACATTTCTAAACTCAATACCAGTAGAAAAGGGGTCAGAATCAAATTAAAAAGAGTGGATGTCAGATTATGCGAGGAGGAGATATTTTCAGGAAGAAGAATGTGTAATGGATATGGCCAGGAATTGGAAAAGAGCCTCTGAAACTAAACAGAAAGGACATGAGTCATGCACTGTTGGGAGTGAAGTCAGGGTAGGAACGTTTCAAACTTGGGAAGATCAGTGCTGCTGTCATGGAAAATCACATAGTGTTAAAAAGCCAGGAGGAACAGAAGTCTCATGAAATATATTTCAGAAAATGGTCAAGATGTAGAAGCTCCCAGTGTTTGTTAACTGATAGACGCTTAAGCAAAAAGTGGTATGGATGAAATGAACTGTCAATATGCCTTAAAAATGCAGAACATTTTGACACAACACAGAAGGTGAACGAATTGTGAGAGCATTTGTGCGAGGAAACAAATTAATCTCAAAAAGACAAATACAGTGTGATCCCACTAATCTGACATATCTCTATCAGTGAAATTTCCTCAAAAAATTTTGAATGCTTGTGGTCAGCATTAAGAGTAGTGTGAATTGTTACTAAATAGAGTCTTTGTTTTGAAAGAAATTTGAGAAGCTTGGCTTAACAGCAATGGGAATATTATTTTTATATAAAAACAAAATTTCATAACAGAAGAGCAGAATAACCTATTGTTATGTTAGAAGGATAAACCTCAGATTTTCATAGGTATATAGATGCAACTTGACACCACACTCATAAGTGAATTAAATGGGAATATTCTTAGCACTCTTAACACTACAAAGATATATGCTAAAAAAGTGTTGTGATGACAAATATTATTTATGTGTATTTTACTCTAATTTGTGACAAAATTTTCACAGTTCAAATAAAAGTGACTCAACTCACTTTTCCATATTTATTCAGGAATCAACTGGGTGGTTGAGATTGTTTGCCTGATTAACTGCAAGGGGGATCCCAAGTGGAACCAGTCTGTGTCTCTTTGGCATCGCTGTCCTTGGTTAGAGTCAGAAGCTGGGTATAAATCACTAACTGGAAAGGAGAGACCTTTGTTCATTGGCTCCCACCTACCCTTCCATCTATTCCCAAAGTCTTTCTTCAGTTCAAAGGCCAAGGTGAGTACACAAAAGTGGAGAACTGTTTGTGCAATGCTTCTCAAATGTGAATGTACCTACTTATCCCTGAGAGTTTGCCAAAAATCATTCCCAAATGATAGATCAAATTAGGACCTGATATTCTCAAGCAGCAGGTAGGAGTAACTCAGCTGCTTCTCAGACCACTCATGAGTACAAAGATGGGGAACACTTCAGATTATCCTGCACAGAATTTAGTGGTAAAGTGATAAGTAAGAGAAGGTGTCAGAAAAATAAATTTTAAGACATATTTGGAAGTATGTCTTACACACACACACACACACACACACACACACACACACACACAGATACACAGTTGTTAGGTAAGTGGTGAGTACCCAGTAAAGAACACAGCCAGCCTGAATTTGGGATTCCAGGCAGAACCTCCTGGAGTAACCCCAAAGGAGTGTTCAGGTCCAGTTTATTGGGCTGGGTCTTTTGTAGATAGGGTTACAGGGGGCTAATGGAATGGGTTTAAATGAAGTGAAAGGAATTGGGGCGTAAGACTGTGGGAATGAGAATGGCTGAGTATGCACATAGCACTGGCTAATGTCCTCTGGTGAGTGAGTTGTGACATAACACTTGGCATGGGTGTGCTGTGTCCCTGCAGAGTACACATTGTCAGTGGGGCTCAGGCTACTGAGAATCTGTAATTCTAGGAACTTGCCTGGCTACAGAGGTGGGCAAATGGAAGTCAGATCTGCCAATATATATATTTATGATAATATGTGAAGTTCTGTTGCTGTGAAAGACAAATCAGCCAACTTTAATTCAAAACAGTGCCTCCTACCATGTAGGTATGACTCCCCAAATCAGAATTATCTAAAGGATAAGTAGATTCACAAATCAATGCCTAATTCCAGATGCCTGCTCTGGAGTCTTGGCTGAATATTTTGAGCCCTGATGTTATTGGATAAGGCTGTCTATTAAGACCACCATCAGCTTCCGTCTCCCATGCTTCATATACAGCATCTCCAGAGGGCACTGTGACTAGCTCGATCCAACAGACCATGGATAATTTTTAAAATATATTAACTACACAAGTTGTATTGGTTTGTTACCTGTTTGGATGTGCCTCCTATACTACACTGAAAAAAGCTGAAAGATATTCTCTGTATAAAACTTTAGAATTGTGCAGCACAATGAAATTGTGTGTCTTATTAGGGTTTACAAATTCTTTTGCTGTAGGAAACTTCAGCTTAACAAGAGGTGAGGTTAAGAAAAGTATCCCAAATACAAATGAGGTAAAATTCAAAGTAAAATTCTGTTGTTCACCTTGCAAGGAATTTTGAAAGTGAGTATGGAGTGTACACTACTCTCAAACACCAGCTTGATGAATATAGATACATGTATATAACTGGTCAGCATCGTCCACCAGGTTTTGCACATTCTTACTTCTCTAGAAGTTTCTTCCATTTGCCTTACAATTATTTCCCACTCTTTGTGGGAAACACTTGCAAGGCTACAGCTATTTTTCCAGTTAGCCCTCCAGTGACTTTTACATAAATGCACTTATGACATATGAATGGAGATGTCTTTGCAAGCAACACTCTATGACAGATTATCAAAATAGTCTGGTACAGTTTGAGCTTGTTATATCAAGAAAGTCTAATCTCCATGAGGTGGCCCATTAGATAGACTTAAATAGTGTAAAAAAAAGAGATGTCTGCATTTTTTATCTTCTGTGTTACTATTCTAGTAAAGCACAGTTACACGCACCTCTCACCTTGTAAATTTTCTAGAAGCTTCCCCTCATGAGGAGCCTGCTACTTCAGGAGAGAGGCACAACACATTCCTTTCTGTTGTATATCCTATTTTATATTTTATATCATGACTATGACTAGTGTACAGGAATACTAAAATGTATATTTGATTCTTGAATTCTGCAACTAAGTCATTAAAATATTCGTTGGTATTTGATAGGGATTTTTATCAAATCTCCTACAACATTTCTATAATATTAGCGATCAAACAATAGAAAATGGCTGTTTTGAATTTCCTTTCTCATTTTTCCTTTTTTAGGTGATTTATATCATCAGAAACCCCAGAGATATTCTTGTGTCTGGTTTTTATTTCTGGAATGCATTTAAGTATTCTAAAACAGCAGAGTCACTGGAGCAATATTTTCACTGGTTCCTCCAAGGATGTGGTGAGTGTATTGTAAATGCAGGAGATGGGAAACTCAGAGGACTGCGTTAGAACTCACTTGGGCCCAACCCAGTCTCTCCATTTCTCTAACCAGGAAGTCACTCCACTGGAACCAGATAAGCTGTTTTTGGTATAGAGCTGGAGAAATTTCGTCCGCCACCAATCTCCTCCTTTATTAACCATCCTGGCTATTTTCTGATTCTCCAGAGTTTGCTGTAGTACCAGAGACTATCCGTTCTTCTTCTCCACTCTCTTCTTTTGTTACTCTGGAATGCCAGCTTCTACTTCAGCTTACCGACAAAAGAACTATGCACTCTCTGCACTTTGTTAACTTTCCAAAACTCTCTTAATTCTCTTTTTTTATTCAAATGGAAAATTTTTTGCGTCATTTTGGGATTTCTGTGTGTTAAAGTAGTAGAAGTTCTGGGATTTGCATACTTTTAATTTTACAAATATTTAGCTGAGCGTGGTGACCCAGGCCAGTAATTCCAGCCCTTCGGAAGCTGAGGCTGGATGATCAGCACAAGTTTCAGTCCAGCCTGTGCTACGTAGTGAGTTCAAGGCCACCTTGAGCTATATAGTGAGACCATGTCTCAAAAAGCAAGCAAGCAAGCAAACAAACAAAATTTATAAATTTTCTCAAAGTATATTAAAACCTGGATGTCCCCACCAGTGCATCATGTCTCTCAATGTCCTGCAGTCCACATATAATTTTAAAGTAGATATAATATATCATAATATTATACTGCAGTTTGTTCAAAGTTGATGATATTTTGCATATATTGCCAAACTAGGCTTGGCCACAATTATATAAATATATGAATAAACTCCATCCCTAGCCAAGGTCTAGCATGATTCTGGTATTTCACAGCTGTGCAAGGTCAGAAGAAGTGACAGATTCCTAGATAAAAATGAATTGTCACAGCTAGATCTAGGAGATATAAAAATTTTATGTGAGAAACATCAGTCAATAAAAGTGAAGAAATACTTTAAAACTTACCAACAAAGAAATCCATCAGATCCTGATGGATTCACTGTTGAATTCTATAAGAAATTTAGAGAACATCTAATGCCACTATTCCTCAAATGCTTTAATGAAATTGAAAGGGAAACAGTACTCCCAAAATCATTCCTGGAAGCGAGTATTATCCTAATACCAAAACCAAAGAATGATCTATCCAGAAGAGAGGCCATTCTCCCTAAAGAACACTGATGCAAAATCCTCAATGTGATACTGGCAAACGGCATGCAGCAAATCATGAAGCTTATACACCATGACCAGGTAGGATTCATCCCAGAGATGCAGATTGTTTAAAATATGCAAATCAAAATATGCAGATTGTTTTAAATATGCAAATCAATAAATGTAATACACCATATCAAGAGAACACTGAACAAAGGTCGCATGATCATCTGAATAGTGCCAGATTATTTTTCAGCACATTCACGGTAGACTTGCAATTACAAAGGACAGTTGTTATCTCTAACTTGACTGCTGATATGTAGGCATTTCAACTATCTCTGTTGTATTACGCTTTATTTTCAACCATGTTCTTCATTCCTATTCTTCTCTTTATTGTAAAGAGAAGAAAAGATAAACATAACAATGAAACTGAGTTTCCAAACCAGTTACTGGGACAGTTAAAATAGTTGTTACATTGCACATTGTTTTCATAGTAGTTATTCTTAGTAGAAGAGTTATAGGAATGATATCTTGTCCATAAAACGTTAGTACAAGACTTAGTTTTTAATTAATTAAGGGAAATTAGCTGTGTAACTCTCTTAAGTATCTCAGGTATCTTTATATTTTTTCCTTTTTCCCTTTATTATTTTTGTAACTTATTTCCTTGTTCATTTTCTCACACTAGTGAAACTACAATGCTTACACATATGAGTCTGATTTATTTCACTTATGAATGTGGTCTCGAGTTGCATGCATTTACCTATAAAATTTTCAAGTTTATCCTTCTTTATGGCTGAGTAGTACTCCATTATATAGGAAAAAGCCACATGATTTTTATTCATTCCTCTGTTAATGGGCATCTGGGTTGTTTACAAGATTTAGCTATTACAAATTGTGCCACTATAAACATGAGTGCCCATCTATCACTGTGGCATGATGCTTTTAATTCTTCTGGGAAAATACCCAGAAGTGGAATATTTGATTTAAATGGGACCTCTAATTCTGGTTTTTAGAGGAATCTCTACAGTAATTTCCACAGTAGTTGCACTAGTCTACACTCCCACTAACAGTGGAGACGAGTTCATTCATAGCCCTACCAGAATTTGTTATTTGTTGATTTTTTGGTGATAGCCATTCTTTCCAGGGTGAGATAGAATCTCAGTGTTGTGTTAATTTGCATTTCTCGAATGATCAACGATGTAGAACTTTTTTTATGTATTTATTTGCCATTTACATTACTTCATCTGAGAAGTGCCTATTCATCTCAGATACCCACTTATGGATTGGGTCTTTAAATTTGAGGTGTCTGATATTTTTCAAATCTTTATATGTTCTAAATATGTCTTATATCTGTGGAACAACTGGCTACAATATTTTCCCACTCTGTGTGTTGTCTATTCATTCTGTCTGTCATTTTTTGTCATGCAAAAACCTTTTAATGAGGTGAAATCACATTTGTTGATTCACTGTAGTATTTTACTTGCTGTCTTGCTTTTGTTAATGAAGTCTCTGCCTGCACCTATGTCTTTGAGATTTTTGCCTACTTTGTCTTTCCGTAAATTTAGTGGTTCTATTTTAATATTTAGATCTTTGATCCATTTTGACTTTAGTTTAGTGTATGGTGATAGACATGGGTCTAGTTTTTGTCTATGGCATGTGGAAAGCCAGTTTTACCAGCACCATTTATTAAAGAGACTATCCTTCTTCCAGTGAATATATTTGGCTCCCTTTACAAAGATAAGGTGGCTGAGTGTGTTTGGGAATGCCTCTGCATTTTCTGTTCTGTTTCACTGATCCTTATCCCGATTTTTTGCCAATATCATTCTCATTTTTATCATAGCAGCTTTGTAGTATAATTTCAGGTCTGGGATTGTGATGTTCCCTGGTTTGCCTTTGTTGCCCAGAAATGTTTTTGCTTTTCTAGATCTTTTCTCTTTCCAAATTAATTTTAGAAATATTTTTCTCTAGGTCTGTGATGTATGCTAATAGTATTTTGTTTGGGACTACATTAAATATGTTTAGCAGTTTTTCAAGTATGGCTATTTTCATGATGGTGGTTCTTTCTATCCAAGATCAAGGGATGCCTTTCCATTTTCTGATATCCTATTGAATCTCCTTCTTTAGGGTACAGTAATTTTCACTGTACAGATGTTTTACAGCCTATTGTAGATTGATTCCTAAGTATTTCATTTTGGGGATGATATTGTGAAGGGTGTGCTTTCCCTAATTTCTCTCTCTGTGATTTGTTATTTGTGTACAAGGATGCTAATGACTTTTAAGTATTAACTTTGTATCCCACTGCACTACTGAATTTGGATATTAAATTTAGATGTCTTTCAGTCAAACTTTTGGGATCTTCTATGTAGATTATCATGTCACCTGGAGGAATGACAATTTGACTTCCTTCTTTCCTATCCTTATTCTTTTTATTTCTTGCTCTTGTCTAATTGCTCTGGCTAATATTTCCAGAACTATATTGAATAAAAGTGGTGATAATAGACATCCTTGTCGTTTTTCTCACTTTAGAGTGAAAGCTTTTACTTCTTAATCATTTATATGATATTAACTGTTGGTTTGTCATAAATCCTTTTACAAGATTGAGGTAAAGTCTTTCTATTGCAATTTTCTGAGGAGTTTTTTTTAATCATGGGTGGGTGTTAGACTTTATTATCAAATGTTTTTTATGCATCTATTAAGATGATCATATGGTTTTTGTCTTTGGTTCTGTTAACATGGTGTAGTACATTTATTGATTTTCATATGTGGAACCATCCTGCATCCCTGGGATGAAGCCTACTTGGTAATGATGTATAATCTTCTTGAAGATGCATTCTGTTTGCCATTATCTTATTAAGGATTGTTGTATCAATGTTCAGTAGGAAGATGGGCCTGTGGTTTTCTTTCTCGGTTGTATTATTCTCTGGTTTTGCAATCAGGGTAATACTTGCTTCCTTGAGTGACTTTGGAATTCTGTGGAATCCATTATAATTTCCCCCTTTTCATTCCTAATTACTTGAATTTGTGTTTTTTGTTTCCTTTTTTTGATAAGGTTGGCTATTGGTTTATCAATTTTATTTATTCTTTCAAAGAAACAACTTTTTGATTCATTGATTTTCTGTATTATTTACTTAGTCTCTATTGCTTTGATTTCTGCTCTTATCTTTGGAATTTCCTCTCTTGTATGAGTTTGGGGTTTGAATAGTTGTTTTTGTACCCTTCTGCAGTTCAACTTTTGGTTGTTTATTTAAGTGTGTCCTGTTTCCCTGACATGTGCGTTCCAATAAATTTACCTTGTAGGACTGCTTTCATTGCATCCCTTATGTTCTGGTATGTTGTATCAGAATTATCATTTAATTGTATATACTGTTTAATTTTGTCTTCAATTTCCTTTGTGACCCCAACAGCTTTGTTTAATTTTCATATGTTAATGTAATTTTTGTGGTCTCCTTTGTCATTGCTGTCCAGTTTCATTGTGCTATGGTCAGATAGCATTAATGGGATGATTTCAATTCCTCTACATTTATTTAAATATGTTTTGTGAGCTAATATATGATCTATTTTGGAGAACATTCCATGTGTAGCTGAAAAGAATGTGTATTCTGGTGTTGTTGGTTGGAACACCCTGTAGACATCTACTAAGTGCATTTGTTCACAGGCTTGGTTTAATTAGAGTAATTTTTGTTGATTTTTTTGTCTAGTTTGTCTATCCATTTGTAAGAGTGGGTATTAAGATCCCCCAGTATAATTGCATCAGTGTTTATTTGACTTTTCATGTTTGTTAATATTTGTTTTATGTAGTTGGGTGCACCTGTATTTGGTGCATAAATATTTATGATTGTTATCTCTTCTTCTTGGGGTTTTCCCTTAATCAGTATGTGTTGACTTTCTTTGTCTGTTTTGATCAGTTTTGGCTTAAAATTCGCATTGTCTGCAAATAGAATACCTACCCCTGTTTTTTTCTGGGTTCCTATGGCATAGAGAATTTTTTCCATGCTTTAACTTTATTCTATGAATTTCTTTGGGGGTTACATGTGTTTTCAGAATACAGCATATTGCTGGAATTTGCTTCTTGATCCATTCTGCCAGTCTGTTTCTTTGGATTGGTGAGTTGAGGCCATTTATTTTGATGATTATAACTGATATGTATTGTCTTTTCTTTTCCATGTTGTTTCCCTGTTGTTTATTCCTTATCTTTCTGCTCTGTGTAATTGCTTGCCCTGCCCGGTGGCTTCTTTCTGTTGGTGTTTCTGTGTTTGTGGTCTTTGTTATCTCTTTCCAAATGTCTTTCGGAGCACTCTGTAGAGCTGGTTTGGTGGTCATGAATTTCCTTGGGCGTTCTTTGTCATGAAGTATCTTATTTGCCCATCAATTTTGAAAGAGTTTTCCTGGGTACATCAATCTAGTTTGAAAATTGTTTTACTTTAGGGCTTTAAATACTTCACTCCAAGCTCTTTTTGGTTTGAGGGTTTGTGTTGAGAAGTTGGCTGTTATTCTGATAAGCTTTCCTTTTTAGGTGAATTTTTTTGTCTTGGTGCATTTAGTATTTCTTCTTGTGCTTAATTTCTGGAATCTTGTTTATTGTATGCCTCGGTGAGGATTTATTTTGGTCATGGCTATTTAGAGTTCTATATACTTCATTTATTTGTATGTCAGGTTCTTTATATTTGGGAAGTTTTCTGCCATTATTTCTGGGAAGAGGTTGTTAATGGTTTTTGCACTGTCTCAGGTTTCTTACTGATTCAAATCAGTCTCATGCTATTTTTCTTTGCTTCATCCTATAGCTGTTGGATTGATTTTTTTGTGGTTTCTTATGACTTTTAAGATATGGGTTTTTTTTTTCTTGGTCACTAGCTGCGTTCCTGTCTTCTAGACCTGATATTCTATCCTCACCTTCATTCATTCTCTTTCAGTGGAGTTTCTAATCTCCTGCATTTCTGTTTGGATCTATTTCACTGATTCCATTTATTGTTTAGGTTTGGCATTCATGGTTTCCATTGTTTTCCTGAGCTCCTCTTTTTGTTTATATGTGTCTGCTGTAATGTCTTTTATTTTAATTATGATATTTTTGCACCTTGGAGATTACTTTTCCCATGGCCTCTTCCTTCTGCTTTTTCACATCTGCTGCTATCATTTCAGAAAATTTCATTTGTTAGCTTCCCATTTCCTCTATCTCCTTGTGTTTTGAACTTGTCCTGAGTGGGCTAAGCATTTGAGATTGCATTTTGTTTCTTTGTCTTGACATTTTCTATTTTATTTTGTTTTCTGTGTTGTTGCTTTTAGTTTTCTAATATTAGATAGCCTTAATCACTGGTGTTGAGGCTTTCTTAGAGGGTGTCTCTTCCTCCAGATGTCTCCTCTTTCTGGCACCACCATCCTGGGACAATGTAAGAAGGGAGGAGTGTAAGCTTACATGCCTCTCTTTGGCACTGCCATCCCAGGGCAATTGAAAGAAGGAAGCAACATGAATTTACACTCCTCTCACTGGCACCACCATCCCAGGACCATGGCGAAAGTATTTGTTGTGGACTTACAGTCCTCTGAGTGGTACCACTATCTTGGGGACAGTGGAGGAGGTGCAGGGCATGGGCTTACACTCTTCCCACCAGCACCACCATCCTAGGGACAATGGAGGAGGCACTGGGTATGGGTTTACACTCTTACTGCTGGCAGCGCCGTCACTCTTCTCACCAGAATCACAATCCCCTCATTCACACTCTTCAATAACTCTCTTTTCTCAGGGATTGAAGTTTATTTTCTGCCCTCTTTTACTCATACAAACTGCATTCCTTTTTCTCCTGAGTAAACTAATTTATTAATAAAGACAATTATTCAATAATGTATGATCCTGCTCTGCTTTCCCTCTTCCAAATGAGAAACTTTTTGTTAAACATTTGCTGTGAACAACTCCATCTATACCACTATGATTACTATTTTACAGTCCTGGACTCATCATACTGTCTAGAAGGACAGAGGAGTAAGTGATTCTACCTTTACTGACCACAGAACCTCCATCACAGCTGGTCAAGTCTATGAATATGAAAGCTCTGACAGGGAATATAAAATGGGCATGATAGTTTCAACGAAAAAAATTAATTTACGAAATAGGGCAGTATTTCTCCTTCAAAGTATATTATATTTTTTCTTCTACTTACTGAGAGTATTATTTAAGTGTGTTTATAAACAAACTGATTAGAAATATAAGACGACAACTGAACTTCTATTCAATATTTGCGTGTGTTTATATGCCTGTATTTCAATCCAGGAGGAAGATTGTGGTATTTCTTTTTCTTCTGGCCAATGAGCAAGGAGAGGATCTGTTTCCTAAAAGGATCATTATCTCTTGAGTTGCAAATCAGAGGATCCCATCACCTTTATTGAAGTTAATTTTTTTTTTTTTTTTTGTACTGGGAATCAAACTCAGAACCTTGTGCTTGCCAGGCAGGCACTTATGCCACTGAGCTATATCCTTGGCCCCCATCACCTTTATTGAGAACCTTTGGGAGGCTCTCCCTCTTTTTCTCTTTGACTCTAAGTGAGGACAGGATCCTCAAGCAGGAGGCAGGGACTAGAGAGACTTCAAATGGTACTCACATGAAAGACTTTGTTGTGGGCTTCAAAGGAGTATTAGGTATAAACTTTTGAGCAAAGGCAGAAGAATTAAGACATGGGGACAGTGAAAGATGAATGAATTCCTTTTGCATTATGAGCTGGCTGTGGACCGTTTAGCTCCAGTGCAGAAGAGTATGACTGCACATGGTTTAAATGCCTTCCAATGATTGAAGTTATGAAGGCTTGGATCTCAGGGTGACAACAACAATAGGTTCCTTTGAGGCAAGGAACCTTGATCCACAAACCCTCCTTCACAGGGGGTTAAAATAGATTACGAGAGAAAGTGCCAGTAAAAACCCTGGTGTTATTCAAACTGTTTCTGGCTTAGTGCATTAAAATGTAAATGGTTCTCCCAGAGGAATCCCCCTCCCGGTATAATTTACTACATGTCTGCTCACCACACAATCACACAAAATATATGTGGAAAGTTAAGATTAAGTTACTTAACTTTGCCATTTCACCCTGTATGTAAATGGCACATTATACACTGAAAATATGTACAACTGGTATAAGCCAACTGTTACTGGTCAGTTTCATAAAGCTGTGAGAGACTTGGGGAGGAGTGAAGATTATAAACTCAAAACATACTTTCATAGAGTTTTTAATCTATCATGTCTGGTGGGGGAGATAACTCAATGGTATAAGCACCCGCCTGACAAGTGCAAGTCCTGAGTTCGATTCCCAGTACCCCCCCACCACAAAAAGAAAAACAGTCCATCATGTCTCCTGACTCTTTCCATGCAGTGCCTTGGGGATCATGGTTTGAACACGTTCGGGGCTGGATGGCCATGAGAGAAATGGAGAACTTCCTTGTGCTGTCTTATGAAGAGCTGCAAAAGGTAAAAGCCATGCTTACAGCCATCACATGCCGTCACTGTGTCCTCCACACTCACTCCAATGTCCTCACTCCCAGCGTCGCCATTTGCCCTCTTTTGTCAAAATTTAGTCTCAGGAAAAGTGACTAAAGTGAGATGAAGTCCCTGGTTAACTGACAATATGACTTTTGCCATTTTGTCATTTAAACTTATACTATTTTTAAAATTTTTTCTCTGCACCAAGGAAGACTGTGATGGCTTTCAGTCATGCTGGTGTTTTTAAACCTTTCCGTGGGCAGGACATGTGCTGCTTCTGGTAGAGAGGAGAAGGCATTTTCTGGAGCTGGTTCCCCCAAGACCGATAGGAGAGAGATGAACACAGGGAACCAGTCGGCATGAACACTCTGAGAGGTCAAGTGCTATACCAGGAAACCCCACTTAATGTGAGACCCAGAGAGAGCAGTTCAATATGAGGAACGATTTCTCACATTTTCTATCCCATGAGATAACGTTCATTGCTAACAAACAATTTCGTGTTGTAGAATTGGCTAGTGTTTTGATTATTCTCAACATGAAGACAGTACAATATACATGTCTGACTTGAGAGATGTATTTCCCTTACCTGATGATTACATGTTGTACATATACTGTAATGCCACAACTCTAACCACATAAATAACTCAATTTACCATGTATCCATTTACAATATGAATATTGATGAAAACATCACTGTACGTAGATATTTAGAAAATGTTAAATAACATACAGAATGTGTAAGTGTGACCATACTATTGGAAAAGGAACTACATGTCTTGGGGATAACTTATAGAAAGTTAAAGTATCCATGCACATGGAATTTAGGTTCACTTAAGCTCTGGCTATGTCGCTAAAACTCTCTTTGTTTGCAGCATGACATCCATTTCTAACAACAATTCTTTGCTGCCAACCTTAGTTCAGGTGAATCATCTGACACTATTGTTTTTCTACTTTGGAAGCACGCAGTAAGTTTATTTTTACTTACTGTCATGATTGTGTGTCTTCTTCTCTGTTAGTAAATGGGAGGCATGGGATAAATGTGAGAATGAAAGCATTATAGTGTGACCTATAATGCCAGTATGCTGAGATGTTGATGCAGAAGAAGCACGCACAAGTTTGAGCTGAGTCTGGACAACTTAACTGTCATTATTAAACAAAGTCTGGACAACCATGTGTCAGTCTTAAAAATATAACAAGCATGAAGATGTGTTTCAGAGCAGAGGCCTCGCATTCAGTCCTTAGTACTTGAGAAAGAACACAAGGCTATCAGCCTTAATAAAAAGTCTAAATTCCTTCTGGATCTCTTCTTCCTTATTATTATAATCCAGAGCATTTCTAATACTTGAAAGTTCCATTCACTGAGTAGTTTAGGGCTCAGTGATCCTGCGAAATTCTTTACTAAATGCATATCCTATGTCTCCACAGTCTCACCTCTTTGTCTTTTTCTCTATATTCCTCACTTTGAAACCATTTTAAATCTCTTTTGTCTCCTCTTAATCATTTCTCTCTTCTTCCCCCTTCTCTGGCTTCTTGCAAAGCACCCTCCTGTTCACCTTACACTCGCTGTTGTCCTTGTCTTTCATATATGTGTTGCGGTTTTTTCTTCCTTAGGACATAAGAGGCAGTATACAGAAAATCTGCCAATTTCTGGGGAAGAGTTTAGAACCAGAAGTCCTGGATTTAGTAGTCAAGTACAGCTCCTTTCAAAGCATGAGAGAAAACAAGATGTGCAATTTTTCCCTGTTACATTCTAGCGCACTGGATCAGAATTTCTTAATTACCAGAAAAGGTAAGAGGAAATGTTCTGGCTTAAAATTCACCAGAGTATAAGTGTGACGTTTTGTGGTTAGAAAGGAATGCTAAAAATTAAGGGGTTTAAATGTGTGAATTTTAATAACAGTTACTGTGGGCTTCCCAGCTCTGAAATTAGATATTTGAGTAGAGAACTTGCCAGGAGGGAGATTTATTTTAGATGTTGATTTTAGATATTTCTTTCCATGATGATTTTGCCCTATTTCTTTGAGGCCTGTGGTGAGGCAATATCATGATGGCAGAAGAACACTGCCACATCTCCAGAGTGTAAATTTTATCTGGACTTCATAAACCTGCACCAGAAAATAATTAGAGATATAAGTTTAAAAGGAGAAACAAATCACTTTCTTGGAAAGAGGAGGGAAATAAGAAGATAACTACCTCACTGGAGGAAGGTAGGAGCTTGGAGCTGGTACTTGAAGGTCTTTGTTCTTAGAACTCTTTATTACAAATCAAGAAAGGGACTCTCCCCCTTGAGCACTGTTACAACTTGACCGGCTGTTTCAGGCTCTGAGACTGCTGACTCAGCTAGCTTCCTGTTCTACTGCCCACTTGGATGTTGTTGGATAAGCTTTGTTCGGTCTCTTTACTTTGTCAAGGTGATCATTGTGAGGTTATGGCAGAGCCTCGTATGCAAGGCCAAGTTGTTGAAAATGGGATCCCTATGTCTGTTCGTGCATTAATATGGTGAGAAAATAATAAAATATGTATCTGTAGATGAGTGTGTCTTGTCCAGGTGCATGTTTTATATACTAAGTGAACTTTTAATTCAACCTGTGGCCACTTTGGCTCCTTTGTGTTTAAGTGAAGGTGTGGGGAGAGGGCACTGTGGCCCTGGCACCACAGTGAGCCACAGTGCTTTACAGTCCTCCCTGCTTGCTTCTCTTCGCTACTGCTCTCTAGCAGGGGATTAGCCCTTTACTTGCCAGAAACCTCACGGAGGTCCTTAGCTCTCCCTGCCAGTTCTCCAACTTTCCCTACAGTGTGATAGGGGAAAGTGGCACAACTAGCGGCTGCCAGAGAGCAGGGAGAGAGAGAGAGGCAGACATGAAAATGAAAGAGGTGGTGACAAGATACACTTCCGAGGCATGCGCACAGTTTCAAATCTTTTCACTTAGGATCTGACTCCTATCTTTCCATCACTTCTTAATAATTTTGTCAAATTGTATATCCTTCAATGGATGAAGATACTGATAATGTTATTGGTGGAATAATTCTATCACTTTGAAAAGCTCCACTTCAGAACACCTTTGCAGCCCAGAAGAAAGCATAAACATTTAGCCTTCAGGGATATATTTCCAAACTGGAGCAGTTACTCCTAGTGAAAAGCCTGTTTCATGTAACCTTTGGGCTAAGCTATTTATTGTACTGATGTGGGTTCTAGGACCCTGGAGAAAGTTGTTTTAGCCTGAAGGGAGATTTGAATTATGGATGGACATGTGCAGGTACCCCTTGGTGATTTCAAAGAGATTTACTCTGATCAAAAGCTACAAGAAGATGTAACATCCATGAAATAGGAGTGAGGAGAGATTGTGCCACGAGACAGTGAAAGGAGCCAATAATTAAAGATTTAATATGCTGCTATACTTTGCATCAACTCTAATGAAAATGCAGCATGGAGTTTTGCTTTTAAAAAAGTCCCATCTTTCCAGAATCCTTCTAGATCAAATATTTCTGGGATGGAGATACATGAAATAAATATACAAAGTAGCTCAAAATGTTTTGGGCAAGTCAGTGCTCCTGATTCCCATGGTCCAGAAGGTCAATCCACTAAGAATTCTAAGTTAATTCACAAACTGAACGAGAATGGAAATTGTCAAGCTGAGTTTTAAAGTGCTAAGACCCTTGACCTATTTCTTCTCTCTGATTTATATCATCTAGAATTAGAATATCTATGTACAATATATGTCACATAAAGGGGGACGGGAGAAACATGCAGAGGCCACCAGGCTTGTGCAATGGCAACATGGCATGAAATTGGTTGTTTCCGGGTGTGGGCAGACAGAGAGTATAATAAGACCATCTCGCTGAAATACAGAGAAGTGAGTCTCTCTTACAAGGATGGAGAGGAGAAGGGAGGGGACATTAGGCGTGAAGACCCCAATACACATCTGTGGTCAAAGTTCTCCAGAAGTCTTGTACCTCAGTGGGCAGAGCCCATGAAGTGACTAATGTAAATTTTCAGGTGTCTCCAGATATCCGAGGATCTGCAAGATTCCTTGTTCTGTCCATAACAACTTAGGTAGACTAGATTTCCGGAGACACAGAGGAAAGATGATGTAAACACACTGAAAAAGGGGGGCAACATAAAGGGAAAAATGAGAGCCTGCAACGGGTCCTTCCTCGGCACACTTCAGAAGTAACCCAACTTCCCGACACCTCAAATTCAGACATCAGCCTCCAGGGGTTTGAGAACAATAAATTTTGATTGTTTAAAATGCCAACTCTGGCACATTGTTAACAGCATCAGTAGCAACTGGGTTAAAACTCTTTTGAAAAATTTTTTTAAACACAAGGAAAAAAGGAGAAATATAAAGAGAAGTTTACATCTGCAAGATACGTAGGATTCTGAATTAGCCACATTTACAACTTTAGGTGCCCCCATAGGAATTTTGGAATTTCTCTGGGGTGATTTTTTTATACTGAGAAACCATTATAGTTTATGGAGAGTGTGGCAGCTCAGAAGCTCTTCCTGACATACCAGCCCTCTAGTATGTTGTGGGTAATATTTGAGTGCAAGGAATCAATAATTAATTCATTCTGTGAATGTGCATAGTAATGAACCCAGTACTGAGTGAGTATTTAGAGGCCATCAAATATATATTATAGTATTGTATTATTTATTTTATATATGTTGAGATAAAGTTTATATTTATGTGGGACTTAACTAATATATTCAACTTTGTATTTGATGAAGTTAATATATTGATATAACATGTTATAATAATTATGTGATACATAAAATAATAATGTAACCGTGTCAAAAAGAATATGGGTCTAGAGCCAGAATCTCAGATTGAGATCTTATGCATCATGAAGGAAAGGAAAAGGGAAAAATAATATATATTGTATATTATATATAATTGTTAAAATGTTTATACTACTTACTTCTACTAGATCATTGAAAAGATAGGATTGTGTTTGTATTGTTTGATTAATTTTTCAGGTCTATATGTTGTCATTTCAGCAACTACTTTGAAGTTAGCAACACACAATGTATTAAACATTGTTAGTCTCCTGTTATCTTGTTTAGAAATTATGTATCATGTTTATTATTTTCTCTCTTTAAAATAAAAAGAACAAATTTCATTTTTCTTACCAGATAACCACTCAAGAGTGTGTTTCCCCTCATGTGTAAAATTTGGAAAATATTGCTAGATTGCTCATCCTATTATGAATACTTCCAATAAGTTTCTACTGAGTATACAGCATATGTGTGTCATTCTTCCAAATAGTAAATTTCCAACAATTAAAAAGTAAAGATTTTATTTTCCCATATTTGTGAAACATGCCATACACAAATAGAAAAAGGAAACCTATAGCTTATTTCATGTATATGGTTGCTCCTGTGTTAGTATCTGTGCTGCTGAAGTGAGCACACGAAGATTGGCATGATGAAACACAGACCAATGATATACCTGTACCGTTCTGAGTGGTGACAGAATCTCACTCACAAGGTCACGATGGAGGAAAGAATGGAGGGACACAAAGGTAAAAGGTGGGAATATGTGTGAGAGAATAGGATTCCAGTGAAGGTTCCTAGAATGCAACTAGCATTCTATGAGGAGCAGGCAGCCTGACTGGTTTCAGGCTGAGTCTGAAGACCCAGCGTAGTGAAGGACAGAAAGTGAATGTACAGTCTAAGAGATGCAGACAGGAACATGAGGAATAGGATCACCTGGGGCCAAGTACTGCGAGTGAGAAGCTTGTCCAAGTCAAACTAGAAGTTGTGGAAAAAACTCCGAACCGAAAGTGTCTGAATCCTGTGGATCCAGAGGAAGGATGAAGAAGGCTTACAATGCTAAAAACCTCTGAAGAGAACTGGACGAAACAAGAGATCAGTTAAAATATTTTCAAAGAGCAAATGTGGAAAGTGCTATTGGCTTAGGAGAAGGGGAAACGACAGACGTGGTGAGGAGTAGCTCGATTACAGATGTAAAAGAGATAGAACCAGTGCTGTTGCTGATGGAGTATGTCCATGATGCTGTGGGAGAGAATGTTAGGGAGTCATTTCCACGCAGGTAGAAGTGTTCATAGATATAGTTGTGAAGCACAAGTATGCCTCAATTGGCCAAGGGTCATTCTATCCTATTAGCCATAGTGTCCCTGATAGGAAGTAGGGTACAGGATGTGCTGTGTCCTGAACTCCTGTCACTACATCTGATCTAAGTGTCTACATTCTATTTTCCAGGTATCTCTGGGGACTGGAAGAATCACTTCACTGTGGCCCAGGCTGAGGCTTTTGATAAAGTCTACCAGAAGGAGATGTTAGGTTTTCCATCAGGGCTCTTCCCATGGGAATAATGTCCAAACAATTTGGATATTAAGTAGACAGGAATATTTGATCTCCTTTATTTGTACTTGTGCATAAATTGGTACACAGTCCATGGCGTCAAACCTATTATTTTATACCTGAGCTTTAAGTAGTCATATCTTTACATCTTTGCTTGTTTAAAATAACCCAAGTGCCCCCATGCAATGAATAGAAGCATGGCTTTTGAAAATTGTTTGTAATAGCTCAAGTACATAGGATGCTATGAAAAATGTTAGCTAAATTTTGCCAATGATTGAAAGTGAGACATAAAATTCTACAACTAATTGAGCCTCTTTTTCTACTTTGCACATGTGTCGCCTGATTATATTATTACCCAAAACATTTAGGAGAAAAGTTTCTCAATGTACTTCTGTCATTTTATCCTGTGGGGTTTGAACATACATAATAGTAAGTGGCATTTATTGAGGACTTTAGAACTGGTAAAAAAAATTTTAAAAGGCACACGGTGCAATGCATTCAGCTATTTACAGTTCTACTTGACACTTCATACCTGGGCTTCATCCATACTCACACCACAAGAGCAGTTCCCCATTGGGTTGGTATGTATGGCAGGATTAATTTGCTTGTTCTCCTGGAAATGACGTTGGCTTTCTCTCAAACATTCTTTTGAGAAAAATTCCCAACAGTTTTTCTCTATTTGCAGCACCACTTTGGCAGCAATAAAATAAACCAAAGAAGGGACTTTTCTTAAGATGTGGCAATTCACTCACTGGCCTCTTGATGAAGTGTAGTCTAACATTTGTTCGGTAGTTTCATACTGGCATATACTCCCATCCACAGATGAAAGAGCAGACACTAACTAGAGGGATGTCCTTACGAGCATTAAAGTTCTGGATTCTAATCAAACCTCAACACTCAGCCATCCCCCCAAAATATAAACATTAGAAAATAAGATGAAAGTACCAAAAAGCTGATCCATGGGCAATCAATGCAGGAGAAATTATAAAGCTAAAGACAGACTTATACGAAATGATTAAAAAAAACACACAAAACCTTTCCAAAATTTATTCAGAAATCTCAAAGATAGTTTAAGAAAACAGACTTACAAAATAGCAAGTTACCTTAAAAAGGCTCAAATAAAATGGTAGCTGACTTAAACCAAAGGATACAAAACATGAGTGGCCAGTTTAGCAAAGTATCAGAATGTGTGAAGAAGGAAGGGACAGAAGTCCAGGAGATAACTAATTCTATCGAAAGTAGGGTCAGCAGAAGTGACTAATGTGAGAACCTGTCAGAACTAAAACCTCAGCTGATGCAGGAGGTCACATATTCAGAGGTAGTTGAAAAACAAGTGACTGTTGCAAATGGATGCAATGGCTGCTACATGATGAGATGGAGATTAACTCAGGTTATTTGGAATGAGTGAAATATCAGAGGACAAGGGGTTTGGAGGACTTATCCAAGTGGAGCGCTGACTGTTAACTGCTCAGTATCTTCAAAACAAAGCACCACGTGTCTGGAAAGAACCCAGAGGGAGTGCAAGGCCCCTGGGAACCACAAGGGAATTGACGCTGGAGAAGAAAGTCAGGTTCACTGCCACAGGAGGAAGAGCTCACTGCTGCAGACCCCAGGCCCTGTGGTGACAGCAGAGCATCTGTGTAACTGCACAGCTGGGTGGCAAAAGCAACTTTGCTCCTCACTGTGAGACTGAGAGTTGACCAGAACTGGGAGAGTTTTTACAGATGGGGGCTGAAATTGATACACTTGAGACTCAGAAAACACTAGAAGGTATCAATTATTTGAAGGGTTGGTTCTTTGAAAGATTAAATAAATTTGACAAACACGTAGCCAGTGTTGTTAAAAATGAAAGACTCAAAGTTGTGCACCTAGGAATGAAACTGGTGAAATGACAGTGGGTCCTGAGGAAATCAAGATTATAAATACCTTCTTTGTGAACCTTGAATCTAATAAGATGAAAAGCACAGAAGAAATGGGTAGATTCCTAGGTTCATATGGATTACCAAAACTGAATCAAGAACATATAAAGATTCTAAATAACCCAGTATCTCTCAATGAAACTGAAAATGTAACTTAAAATTTTCTAACAAGGAAAAGCTCAGGTCCTGATAGATTCACTGCTGAATACTACAAGAAATTTAGAGAAGGTCTAATGCCACTGATCCTGAAACCCTTTAATGCCTTCAAAAGGGAAGCAATACTCCCAAAGTTGTTCCTGGAAACAAGTATTACCAGTTCTCAAATCAGAGAAAGACCCAACTGAAAAAGAGAGCTGCACGCCAATCTCCTAAATGAATATAGATGCAAAAATCCTCAACAAGAAACTTGCAAACAGCGTGCAGCAAATTGTGAAGAAGATTATACACCAGGGCCAAGTAAAATTCATCCCAGGGATGCCTGATGAGACAGGAAGTACAAAGCCTTCATCAGAGAGAGAGTGTAACGTAAGCACTTACCACCATGAATAATCATTTTTATCTAGGAATAAAACATGAGGCAGAACATGTTAGCAGAGGAGCAGCAGTATAGTTAGATACTCTGGAGTTTATTAAAATGCTCAGGGGCTCATGTGCCAACAAAATATTTATCAAAAATGCTACAGGAGTTAACCAAATAAAATCCATAGTTTCCTGTGCCAGGCACTCTCAATACAGATAAGCGGGAATGAGATGGAGAAAATATTAATTTGGCACACGGAAGAGGAGAAATGGTCTCCCCGAGACCTTTTCAACTTGGGATTTAGTTCAATCAGTATAAAGTCATAAGCTATGGAGCTTACAGCCTACAGATCCTGCCCCCAGCACAGAAAAAGCAAAAAGGTTTGCAGCAAAGGCCCCTTCCCCAAAGGCAGAGCCTTTGAAAGAAAAGCCACCTCCACAGGTGTCAGAGCCTTTGGGAGAAAAGTTGCCCCACACAATTCTGTCCAGATATTTACAGACCTTAAAGTGAGTAGCAGATAAGGGGAAGTCTGGCTACACTGCCTGTTTCCCAGTACAGACCCAAGAAAGTCTTGATGATGAGAACCAATCTGTATTTGTCCATGTACCCTTTGAATTAAAATTCCTAAAGGATGTCCAACACATTGCTGTTATTAACGGTGTTCAGAGGCAATTCACAGACTCTCTCAAGATGTTTTAGATACATATCTACTGACACCTTATGACATCAAACATCTCAGAAAAATATGCCTATCCTCTGCTGAACTTCTCCATTTTGATGTGCATCTAAGATACCTTATCACAGAGCAAGTTCAAAAGAATTGAGTGGGTCACAACTCACAGAGGCACATGTAGAAATGTTCTCTGTGATAGGAAAATACGTGCCCATTGAGAAACAAATCCAGTACCCTGATGAAGTGTTCTCACCACTGACAGACCCAGTGAAAAGGGTTTGGTGGACAGTTCCAGTTGACAGCGTCCTCACCCAGTCCATTTTTCATATTTTCTTTCTTTTTTGAATAGAATCAAGGCATCAAAAAAGACACAGAATTTAAAAACAAGATGACAGGAAATTAAGAAATTAACAATAGTTATTGTATTGCATATTATTTGCTTCAAAATAGTTTCTTAGATTACCATATAAAGGCATGCAAAGTTGATGAAACAATGTAAGCACTAATTTTTTTCTTTCAATTAACAGAAATTAGTAGTACAATTACCTTAGCTATCTTGCATATATATATTTTTTCCTTTCTTCTTTTCTCCTTTCCTGCATCCCATTTGTTCTTTTCCTTTTGAGCAGTTTCTTTCCCTTTCACAATATCAACTTTTTCACAATATCCTTTTGGATCTTACTTAGTCTTTCAGTTTCTTGCATTAGGGAGACAATAGGATATTTACACATGAAAGGCTGATTTATTTCACTTACGAATATTGTCTTTAGTTTCATCCATTTACTTATAAAAGCCTCAAGTTTCTCTTTCTTTATACCTGAGTATGCTCCATTATATTACAATACCACATCTCTTTTATCCCTTCCTCCCATGATGGGCATTTGAAGTGTTTCCAAGATTTAGCTATAACAAATTTGCTGTGATAATCATGGGTGCACAAATATTGCAGTGGTGTGATGTTTTCAGTTCTTCTGGGAAAATACCTAAGAGGGGCATAGCTCAGTCAAATGAGACTTCTAATCCTAGTTTTTTGAGGAATCTCCACACTAATTTTCACAGTGATCCCATCAGTCTCCACACCTACCAACAATGCAGAAGAGTTCCTTTTACCTCCACAGATCCTCTAGCAATTGTTATTGATTAATTTCTTGATGGCAGCCATTTTTCCTGGAATGAGATGAAATAGTGTGGTTTTAATTTGCATTTCTCAAATGACCAGTGATGTTGAACATTTTTAATATATTTATTTTCCATTTGTATTTCTTCATCTGAGAAGTGTGTATTCATTTCAGATGCCCATTTTTGGCTTGGGTCTTTTAAATTTTGGAGGCCTAATTTTTTCAATTCCTCATATGTTCAAGATATAAATCTTTTGTCTGATCCACTTTGAAAACTTTTTCCTACTCTGTGGATTTTCTTTTCACTCTATTGCTGATTACTTTTGACGTGCAAAACCTGTTCAATAAGATGAGATCCCAGTTGCTTATTCTTTGAAGTGTTTCCCAAGCAACTGGGGTTTGTTCATAAAGTCTCTGCCTACACTGTGTCTTCAAGAATTCTACATAATTTCTTCTCCAGTAATTTAGTTTTTCTGCTTTATTTTTTGCATATTTTTATTTTAAAGAAAATAATAAAAAAGAACAATAGCAAAATATCAACAACACAGACAAAAACAAAGCAAAAACAATAAAAATAATACAGGGTTTCAGAACAAAATGATAGGAATTAACAATGGCTGTTATATTACATATTGTTATCTTCAACAAAGTTGCTCAGATTACCAGATGTAAAATAGCAAGATTCATCAAACCATTAAAGAGAATAAAAATTAAAAACAAACAAACAAAAACATTAGAAATGATACAGAGTTTTACTAGACAAGATGGTAGGAATTCACCAATGGTTGTTATACTGCATATTGTTGTCTTCAGATTAGTTGTTCAGAAGAAACCACTAACCATTCCTTTCAGTAAACCATTAGACATAAGCCGTACAGCTATCCCAGCTATCCTTCTATATAGATATAAATAATTTTTCCTTCCTTCTTTCTTTGTTTTTCTCCTTTCCCTCATCCCAGTCATTCCTTCCTTTGAGCAGTTTCTTTCCCTTTCATAAAATCTATTGTACATTCTGGGTTTTATTTTCACTTTCATGTTCTTACACTAGGGAGACAATATAATGTTTACACATGTGGATCTGATTTATTTCACTTATGAGTATGGTCTCTAGTTGCATCTATTTACCTATAAAAGCCTCGAGTTTATCTTATTTTATAGCTGAGTAATACATCATTGTGTAAAAATACCACATCATTTTTATCCATTCCTCAGCTGATGGACATTTGGATTGTTTCCAAGCTTTAGTTATGACAAATTGTGTTGCTATAAACATGGGTGCACATATGCCACTGTGGTATGGTGTTTTTTTAATTCTTCTGGGAAAGTACTCAGAATTAAATAGCTGGGTTAAGTGGGACTCCTAATCCTAGTTTTGAGAGGAATCTCCACACTGATTTCCACAGTGGTTTCACCAATCTAAACCTCCACCATCAGTGGAAAAGTGTTCTTTTTTTCCCACAGCTTCTCCAGCATTTGCTATTGGTTGATTTCTTGATAATAGCCATTCTTTCTGGGGTGAGATGGAATCTTAATGTTGATATAATTTGAATTTCTCAAATGATTAATGAAGAACATTTTTTCATGTATTTATTTGCTATTAGTATTTTATTCATCTGAGGATTGTGCATCTCAAATGACCATTTTTGGATTGGGTCTTTGAATTTGGGAGGGCTGATTTTTTTTTAGTTCTTTATATGTTCAAGATAGAAGTCCATTGTCCGAAGGATGATTGGCTAAAATATTTTCCTAACTCAGAGGTTTTCCTTTTACTCAGTTTGTGATTTCTTTTGATGTGCAAAAACTTTTCAATAAGATTAGAACCTAGTTGTTGATTCTTTGAAGTATTTCCACTATAGTAAATTTTTTTGTTCATGAACTCTCTACTTACCCCTATGTCTTCAATATTTTTACCTACTTTCTCTTCTGTAGATTTAGTGTTTTTCTTTTAATATTTGAATCTTTGATCCATTTTGATTTTAGTTTAGTGCATAGTGATAGACTTGGGTCTAGTTTTATTCTTTGACATGTGGAAAGCCAGTTTTTCCAGCACCATTTATCAAAGAGGCTGTCTTTATTCTAGTGACCATGTTCAGCTCCTTTGTCAAAGATAAGGTGGCTAAGTGTGTATGTAGTTTTGTCTGCATCTTCTAATCTGTGCCATTGATCCTTGGGTCTGCTTTCTGTTAGTACAGTCTTGATATTTTTCACAGTAACTTTATAGTAAATTTCCAGTGAGGAATTGTGATGCCTATTGCTTTGTCTTTGTTGCCCAAAATTGCCATGGCTATTGTAGGTCTCTTGAGTTTCCAAATGAATTTCAGAAATGTTTTCTCGAAATCTGTGAGGTATGCTAATAGTACTTTGATTGGGATTGTGTTAAACCTGTATAACTGTTTGGGGAGTATGGACATTTTCAAAATGTTCGTTCTTCCTATCCACGAGCAAGGAACAGCTTTTCATTTTCTGAAATCCTCTCCAATCTCTCTTTTAGAGTACATAATTTTCACTCTATAGATCCTTTAGATTTAATCTCTGTTAGATTGATTCCTAAGTATTTCATCTTTTGGATGCTATTGTGAAAGGTGCAGATTTCCTTTTTTCCTCTCTCAGTGTTTTGTTGTTTGTGTACAGCAATGAGGTTGATTATCATTTGTTGTCTCTGTATCCAGCTATGCTACTGAATTTTGTTATTAAATCTAGAAGTCTTTTGGTGGAGTTTTTGGGGCCTCCTATGTGGAGTACCATGTCAACTATGATAATGTAAGTTATTCCTTTCCTATCTGTAGTCCTTTTCTTTCTTTCTCTTGTCTAATTGCTCTGGCCAATGTTTCTAGAACTATATTGAATAGGAGTGGGACTGTGGAATCCTTATCTTGCTCCTGATTTTAAAATGAAAGTTTTCAGTTTTTGTCCACTTAGTATGATAGTGGCTGTTGGTTTGGCATAGATGGCTTTTATCAGATTCAAGTAAAGATGATCTATTGCAATTTTCTGTAGGGTTTCATCACAAATGAGTGTTGGACCGTGTCAAAAGATTTTTCTGCATCTATTCAGAGGATCATGTGATTTTCGTCCTCAGCTCTGTTGATATGGTGTATTACATTCATTGATTTTCATTTATTGAACCATCCCTGCAGTCCTGGGATGAATCCCACCGGGTCATGGTGTATAATCTTCTTGATGATTTCCTGCATTTTGTTTGCTAGTATTTTACTGAGTATTTTTGCATATATGTTTATTAGGGAGATTGGTCTTTATTTCTCTTTTGTGGTTGGGCCTTTCTCTCTTTCTTTTTATCAGAGTAATACTTGCCTCCAGGAATGAGTTAGGAAGAATTGCTTCCCTTTCTATTTCATTAAAAAGTTTGGTAAGATTTGTCATTAAATCTCTAAATTTCTTGTAGAATTGAATTCTGAATCTATCAGGACCTGTGTTTTATTTTTTGGTAAATTATTAATTAAATTTTCATTTTCACTGACTGATATTGTATTGTTGAGAATTTTATACCTTATTAATTCAGCTTTGGTAATTCATACATACCAAGAATCTGTCCATTTCTTCTGTATTTTCCATCCTCTCAGAGTAAAGTTTTGTCAAATAGGTATTGACCTAAATTCCTATGGGATCTGCAGTGATTTCATCCTTTTCATTCAGCATTGCATCAATGTTTGTTTTTTCTTTCCTTTTTTTGAGAACGTTGGCTAGGGGTTTATAATTTCTATTCTTTCAAGGAATCAACTTTGTGATTCATTAATTCCTTGTATTGTTTTCTTAGTCACCATTGCATTAATTTCCGCTCAGATCTGTATAATTCCCTGCCTTCTTTGGGCTTTGGGCTTGACTTGCTCTTCTTTCTCTAGAGGTTTGAGGTGTAACATAAGATTGTTTAGTTGTGCTCATTTTGTTTTCCTGATGTGGTAATTCACCACTATAAATTTCCCTCTGAGGACCGCTTTCATTGCATTCCACAGGTTTCTGTAATTTGTGCATTTTTGAATGATTGTAAATATTGTTTAATTTCTTCTTTATCTGTGACCCAATTGTTGTTCAGGAGGGTATTATTTAATTTCCATCTGTTTATGGAGTTTTTGTGATTTCCTTTGTCATTAATTTCCAATTTTATTGCACTATGGTCCTATAGCATCCATGGAATAATTTCATTTCCTTTGCATTTTCTTAAGCATGTTCTATGGGTTAGTATATGGTCTATTTTAGAGAATGTCCCATGTGAAGTTCAGAAGAATGTGTATTCTGATGTAGGATGGAACACTCTATAAAAGTCTACTAGGTCCATTTGCTCACAAATCTGGTTTAGTTCTATTATTTCTTTGCTAATCTTTTGTCCAGTTGATCTATCTTTTGTGATAATAGGCTGTTAAAGCTCCCTGTTATGATGTGTTACTGCTTATTTCATTTTTCATGTCTGTTAAAATTTGTCTTCTATAGTTGGGTGCTGCTGTATTTGGTGCATAGATACTTATGATTGTTATCTCTTCTTCTTGCAATTGTTCCCTGCCAAGTATGAAGTGACCTTCTTTATCTCTTTTGATCATTCTTGGTTTGAACTTCACATTGTCTGCAAATAGAATAGCTACTCCTGCTTTTTTCTGGGTTCCGTCACATGGAGTATTGTTTTCCATCCTTTGACTTTCAGTCTAGGAATTTCCTTTTGAGTTAAATGTATTTCTTGTATGCAGCATATTGTTGGATTTTGTTTCTTGATCCACTCTGCCAATCTGCCTCTTTTGATTGGTGAATTGAGACCATTTACACTGATGGTCATAACTCACATGTACTGGTTTATCTTTTTCATGTTATTTTCCTGTTGCTGGTTCCTCCTTTTTCCCTCTATTTAATTGCCTGCTCTGCTTGGTGGTTCCCTTCTGTTGCTGTCCTTTCAATTGTGGTTGTTTTTGTCTCTTTCTAGAATATCTTTTAGTAATATTTTTAGGGATGGTTTGGTGCTCATGAATTTCTTCAGTTCCTCTTCATCATGGAAATATTTTATTTCTCTATTAAATTTGAAGGGTGGTTTTGCAGGGTATGTGAATCTGGGTTGGAAGTTGTTTTCTTTCAGAACCTGAAATACTTCAAGCTCTTCTTGACTTGATGGGTTGCGTTCATAGATTTACCATGATTTTTATGGGCTTTCCTTTAGAGGTAATCTGTTTCTTTTCTCACAGCTTTTAATATTCTGTTCTTTTGCTGAATTTCTGGGGTCTTGATCACTGTATGTCTAAGTGGAGAATAATTTTGTCTATGCCTAAAGGGTTTCTATATACCTCACTTAACTGTATGTCAGATTCTTTTTTCACGATTGGAAAAAGTTCTGCTATTACCTCTGCAAATAGTCTTTTTATGTCATTTGTATTGATGTCTGTCATTTTGTTGACACCTATTAAGCTTACATTGCTTTTCTTTGCTTCATCTTGCAGCTGTTGGATTGTTGTTGTGTGGTTCCTTGTTATTTCTAGGAGGTCTTTCCTTTCACAATCATTAGCTGTAATGTCTTCAAGGTCTGAAAGTCTATCTTTAGCTTCATTCAAATGGTTTTGCCAGCTTTTGATGGACATTTTAATTTCCTGAGTATCTGCTTGAATCTGTTTCATGCATGGTAATTCATTCCCATATTATTAATTCAAGGTTCCCATCATTTTTCTATACTCCTCTATTTTCTTATTTATGTCTTCTTTAGATGGGCTGAGCAATTCTTTGATTATTGTTGTCATTTTTTTTTACCTGAGAGATTATTTCTAATCTGATGTCTTCTATGGCCTGATGGAGTTGTTTCTGTACTTCAGTTGCTATCATTTTAGAAATGCCAGGTGTATGAATTCCAAGGTCTTCTGTGTCAATATCTCCTGAAATTGTTCTGGGTGGTATGGAGGTCTGAGATTGCATTTTGCCCCTTCATTCTGTCACCTTTGAAGATCCAAATGTTCCCTAGAGATCAGCCTCTCCCTCATGATGGTTTGGGAGTTGGGGAGGACCCAAAGGTCCCCAGTGCTCAGTATGCCTCCTGTGATGGTTTGTGGAGACAGGATGTGATTGCTGATGCTCCAGAAACTTTCTGGGGCTCAACTGGAAAATGTTGGAAATAGTAAACCCCAAAACATGAGAAAGAAATGGAATCCATAAAACAGATTAAAACAAATATCCAGGAGATTAAAAATTCCATTGAAAGGATACACAACAGAATGAGGCAATGCAAGGACGTATTATCAGCACTGGAAGACAGGACTAATCATGAAAGGAAAGATTTGTTAAAAAGTAGCAAGGGACTACAAAAAAGTGAATCCAACAGCTCCTACATGATGCAAAGAAGAATAATAAAAGATGGATGGGATGTTTATAGCAGCACTATTTGTAATAGCTAAAACTTGAAAATAGCCCAAAAGTCCATCAACTGAGGAATGGATAAAAAGATGTGGTATTTTTATAAACTGGAGTACTATTCAGCTATAAAGAAAGATAAACTCAAGGCTTTTATAGGTAAATGGATGCAACTAGAGATGATACTCGTAAGTGAAATAAATCCGAATCACATGTGTAAACATCATATTGTCTCACTAGTGTAAGAAACAGAAAAAGTAAATAATATCCAAAAGGCACAATAGATGAAGTGAAAGAGAAAAAGAAGCTCAAAAGGAAAGAACAACTGGAATGGGGGGAAGACAAAGAAGGGGGAAAAAGATATGCAAATAGGAAAGAACAACTGGAATGGGGGGAAGAAAAAGAAGGGGAAAAAAGATATGTAAATATACACAAGATGGCTAAGATAATTGTACTATTAATTTCTGTTAGTTCATTGAAAGGAACCATTAGTGCTTATATTGTTTGAACAATTTTGCACTCCTACAGCTGGTAATCTTAGCAACTACTTTGAAGATAACAATATGCAATATAATAACCATTGTTAATTTCCCATCATCTTGTTCTAAAATTATGCATCATTTTTATTGTTGTTTTGCTCTCTTTTTTTGTCTCTTTAAAAAAAGATTGATGGAAATCAAGGGAAAAGCAGAAGATAGCACAAACAATATAAAAACACCTATTCACAGAAGTAACTGTAGAAAACTTCCCAAGCAGGAAACAAAATTGACATAAGGTTAAGTGAGGCATTTAGAATTCCAATTATCAGGGCTGGAGATATAGTTCGGTGGAATAAGCACCTGCCTGGCAAGTGCAAGGTTCTGAGTTCGATCCCCAGTACCTCAAAAAAAAATAGAATTCCAATTATCTATGATTAATAAAAAAGTACACCAAAGTATATAATAGTCAAGATTCCAGAAATTCAACACAAATACAGAATATTAAATGCTGTTGGAGCAAAGAAACAAACATCTATAAGAGAAAGCCCATCAGAATCACACAGCGGACTTCTCAATACAAACCCTTAAGTCAAGGACATCTCAGTGTGAAGTATTTCAAGCCCTAAATGAAAACAACCTCCAATCCAGATTGATGCAAACTGTATTTTCAAATTGACGGAGAAATAAAATATTTCCATGACAAAGTATACCTGAAAAAATTCATGACCATTAAAACAGCCCTCCAAATTTTCTGAAGGACATCCTAGAAGGATAATGAGGATTACAACTCTATGAACCCCAACAGAATGAATCCACCAGGCAGGGCAAGTAATTAAAGAGTGATGGTGGTAAAATAGAAACAAACAATGGGAAAATAAAACAACAATGATAAGTCAATACATATCAGTTGTATACATCGATATAAATGGCCTCAATTCACCAATCAAAAAAAAAAAAAGACAAACTGGCAGAATGGATAAAGAACCAAGATCCAAAAATATGCTTCATACAAGAAGCACATTTAATTAAAAAAGAAATACACTGGAAGCCAAAGGCTGGAAAACAATAGTTCATGTGACAGGAGCCCCCCCAAAAGCAGGGCCAGCACTTGTACTTGCAGACAAAGTGAACTCAAGCCAAGGCTGATCAGAAGAGACAAAGAATATCATTTTGTACTTGTCCATGAAAAATTCCAAGAGGAAGAGATAACAATCATAGACATGTGGACACCAAATGCCAGTGCACCCAACTATATAAAACAAATGTTAACATGAAAAATTAAACAAGCACTTATGCAGTTGTAATAAGGGAACTCAGTACTTCACTGTTATAAATAGACAGATCAACTGGAGAAAACTCAACAAAGAAATATTAGAACTGAACCAAACTTTTGAACAAATGGAACTAATTCTGGACTACAAAGGCAACACAAGGGCATTACAATCCCTGCCTTGAAATTATGCTACAAAGCTACTGTAACTTTAAAAAGGTATGGTACTGGCAAAAAAACAATTCAACCAAACCAAATCAAAACAAAAAAGATACCTGAGGATCAACAGAACAGATTAAAAGATACAGAAAAAAACTCCACATACACTGAGCCTTGTTATCTTTGATAAAAGTGCCCTCTACTGAAGAAAGATAGCCTTTTTAACAAATAGTGCTGGAAACACTAGCTTTCCATATGCCAACGACTAAAACTAGACTCATGTCTTTCACCATGCACTAAACTAAATTGAAATGGATCAAGGATCTAAGTACTAAAACAGAAACACTAGATCTGATGTAGGACAGAATAGTAGAACTCTTGAAGACATTTGTACAGGCAAAGACTTTATGAACAAAACCTTGACTGCACAGGAAATATCACAAAGATTAACAACTGGGACCTCATCTCATTAAAAACTTTTGCATAGCAAAAGAAACCACCAATGGATTAAAAAGACAATCCAAAGAATAGAAAAAAGAATTTGCTAGCTTTTTCACAAAGGGCTAATATCTACAGTATATAAAGAATTTTTAAAAATCAGACCCCTTAAATTTAAAGACTCAATCCAAAAATGGGCATCTGAAATGAATAGACACTTCTCCGGTGAAAAAGTAGAAACAACAAATAAATATATGAAAAAATGTTCAGTATCACCGGTCATTCAAGAAGTGCATATTAGCATACGACTGAGATTCTATCTCACTCCAGAAAGAATGCCCATTATCAAGAAATGAACCAATAACAAATATTGGAGGGCTGAGGGGAGAAAAGGAACACTTTTGGTGGGAGAGTAGACTGGTGTAACCACTGTGGAAATCAGTGTGGAGATTCCTCAAAAAATTAAAACTAGAGGTGCCATTGGACTTAGCTCTTCCCGGGACATCTTGATATCTTCCTCAGAGGATGAAAAGCATCGTGCCGCAGTGATATACTCACCCTCCATGTTTTTAGTGGCACAGTTTGTAAACCTTGGAAATAGCCCAAATGCCCCTAAAGAATATGTGGGTTTTTATACAATGGAGTACTACTCAGCCGTATAGAAGGATAAGCTTGAGACATTTCTAGATAAATGCATGCACCTTGAGACCATACCTTTAGGTGAAATAAATAGGACACACATGTTTCAATACTGCATAGTTTCTCCGGTGTGAGAAACCAAAATTATAGATAAGGACCCAAATGCATAATAGATATAGGGAAATAAGAAGAAAATGTTAAGGGAGATAATGGAGGAGTGGGGGGGGAGAAAGAAGTGACAAGAAAAAATAAGAATAAAAGGAAAAATGGAAAGAAATCTTTTGTAAATAACGAAGGGAAGAGGAGCTGAAGGAGGACAGGGATATGGAAAAAGAAGCAACGTATATCGTCTATAGGTATAAATCCCCTATGATGAATGTTATCATTGTGTACATCTAAAATTTATCAATAGTGAGACAACATGATATTTACACATATAAGTCTGATTTATTTGACTTAAGAGTATGGTCTTGAGTTGCATCCATTTACCTATAAAAGTCTCTAGTTTATCCTTTATGGCTGACTAGTACTCCATTGTATAATAAAGCCACATTGAACAAGAAAATAGTATCTGAAACATACAATAGATATTTTAAACTGGGAAAAAACTGCAAAAGACAAACTGTGGTGGGAAAAGGAAAGGAAGAAAGGGAAAAAGAAAAACATATATGTATACACACAATAGTTAAGATAGTTTTATAACTAGTTTCTCTTAGTTCCTTGAAAAATATGTTTTGTGCTAATATTGTTTCAACAAGATATCACCCCTATATCTGCTACTCTGATTAACTTCTGTGAAGACAATAATATGCAATGTATCAACTATTGTAACTGTCCTACGAACATGTTTGAAACTCGGTTTCATTGTTTGATTATCTTTTTTCTCTTTAAAAAATATAATTTATCATTAAAAAAATCTCAACTTTGAAAAGTAAACTGTAACATTTTCCTAAATAGTTCACTATTTCAGTATCTTAATTTCATTCTTTAGTATTTCTAAGTAATTCTCAGGCATGATTGTAATCTTAGTTGCACTGCTGCATGGCCAATAATTACGGAGAATTGACATGTCTTAGTTATATTCTCAAGACTTTCATGAACTATCTGTGCAGTTATTCCACAAATCATAGTACTGAGTGAGAAAACTATGTACATTCAGTACTGGGTAGAGGCTGAGGTATTGGATGAAATTTTTATCAGAATGATCCAGGGTCCAGAAGCTGGGTGACGCACACAGTCTCTCTGAATCACCCTCTGTGTTTCATACTGGACCACAGTTACCACTAGTTGTGACCTGAATTGATGCATTTTAGTAAACTGTGCAGATGTCACTACAACCCATGTTCTGCACTAAACTTCAATGTACACAGGGTAGTAACCACTCTCATCTCTGGATGACACCCGTCTTCAGCACCCACTGGATGACAATTATTTCTTGGTGACACTGCAGTCCATCTCTGTGCTAGGATATAATTGTTCCCAGTGATACCAAGTTCATACTCTGTGACTGAAAACTTACCTCTGCATGACTCTCGAGTCTTACCTATTCAACTAGATCTGTCTTTGGAGACACCCACATCTTTCGTCTGTTCTTGAGTACATTGATTCCCTGGTGACACTAATGTTCAAACACTATGATGGCCTACAGTTACATCTGGTGACACAAAGTCTTTTTCTGCATTGGATACCATTTATTCATTCCGTCCTATCTCACTGTTAGAGCTGCACAGTTGTACAAACACAGCCTCTGCAGTGTTTCTGTAACAAAGGACAACAAAATTTCCTGATCTGGGGCTGGTTAGGTTCTAAACAAAGAAGCACTGCAGGGTGATCAACTGTAATTTACAGCAGCCTCGGTTACACTTACAATGCCATTAAAAAGAATACATTTATAGATAAATTAAATCAATGGAGTACACGTCTTGAAAATTGAAAACCACAAAACATTGTTCAAATAAATTCAATCTCAGAGAAACGGAGATACTCATTATGGATGAATTGGAAAACTGAATGTTTTTATGATATCCATTCTTTCTTTAGTGAAATATTTAGCACAAGCCAATTTAAAGACCAATATATATGAACACTTTAGAGATAAATTGGAAGAACTTTTGGAGATTAAAGCAATAGGGATTCTTAGTATTAATATGAATGCCTAGGTTCTTCCTGGCACTCTACCACAGGTTCATGTGGCTGCTGGAAACACAATGGTCCCAATTAATACTCTTGACTACTCAGTGAAGTTATCCTTTTCATCTGCCTGGGATTTCCACCTCTGTCATGAATGGCCCTGTAGTCTATCTCAGGTGATAGTAACCTTTCTGGCTACATGGTAGACTGCGCCTCTAGCCAACGTGCAAAACACTTACCCTGGTAGCTTTGGGTGGGGGGGTTCATTAATCTTGTTGTGCTGGCAACAAAGCCAGGGCCTCATGTATGCTTGACAAGAGTTTGTTATAGAGCCACACCCTCACCCTATCTAACCCTGTTGTTCTTAATCTTTACTGTGCCTCAGCATCTCCTGTCAGAATCATGAAAACAGATTGCTGGTCTACCACCATGTAATTTCAGGCTCAGTAGGTCCAGGCAGAGTTTCTATAATTTGCATTTTCAACAAACTCCCAGTGATGCTGCTGGTGGTTCTCTTGGAGAGCTACCATTCTTGATATTCCTCAGGGCCAGCCCAGAAGAGAGACAACTGTGAGCCTTGAGTAAGAGAAAAATAAATGGAATCCTGGTTACAGAATCCCATGTGTGCCTGGTACAAAGTTATTTAACATAATTTGTTCAATTGTGCAATGAAATGATTGCAGAGAGGACTGACAACTTGATACATCATGGAGGACAATGCCTACTCCAAGGTAGAACAACTTGAAATCCAAAGGGACCACATCGAAAAAGTAAATCAGCCAAGGACACATGGATACACTTTGAGGGAGCAAACTATAGTCCATATATAAAGGCTATTATCCACCCTAAAGAGCCATTATTACTTTCAATTTAGGGCTGGAAAACAAGGGCTTTATCAGAGGAGTGAAGTGATATAATGAGCCATCTTGGTGCTAAGTGGCAAAGCTGGGGTTGGAGGCTGAGCAATGTCTTTTCGGTCTGTGTTTCATGAGTTGTGTTCTGCTCCTTAAAAAGACATGTTCACACTCTGACCTGTTGTAACTACCACTGTGACCCTTTCTTTGAAACATAAATAATCGTGATGCACTCACCAACAGAAATAATGTACCAGTGAAAAGTTCTACGTCTACACACAACACGAAAAATCCCATACACATGATAGTGAACACAACAAGCCAGACATGAGAGTATGATTCAATTTATATGAAATATAAAAAGAGTTAAAATGAGACTATGTTGTCAGAAATTAGGGGGTGGTAATCAATGGTGGAATGGAGATTGAAGAGGAAATCGATATGATGTGTTGCTCTATTTTTTTTTCATGTTGATATTGGGGATTGAATACAGATACTCTTCTTACCCACTAAGCACTTTCTCTACCACTGAGCTATAGCCCCAGCCTTTGATCTGTTTCTTGATGTGGTCATCAGTTACATGGAGTATTTAGTTTATCAAAACTGGCCTACCTCGGGGAGATCTGGGGAAGATGGCGACCAGGTGAGCAGCAAGGGAGCGAACCTCCTTAATAAACACCACCAGCTCGAGACAGACTTGGCCAGTGTGAATGCCGGGACCTCGGCTGGGAAGTTTAAACTGGGCGTATTTCTCTGAGATACCGGGGGAGATGTGGTAGGGCGGACCAGGCTGCCAGGGCGAGACGTGGGAAAGCCCCAGACGCTGGGAGCCAGGGACGATCCGCGCGGGGAAGAAGCTGGGCTCGGTCCAAGCGCAGTGGGAGCGCGACCGCCTCGGTCCCTCCCGCCTCCCGAGCCGGTGCAGCCCCCCGGCGACTCCCGACAGAGATCGGCTTGCTAGCGGCGGAGACGCCCGGCAATCCCACGTTTCGCGCGTGTTGGGCGAGC
>PVLD010007366.1:0-92148 GCA_004027595.1 Dinomys branickii | reverse complement strand
CAGCAACATACCAGCCAGGTGATCCTCCATCAGCACAAGTGGAGGGAACACTGTCTTCGCTTGTGTACTTTTCCCATCAACTTTTCCAACACTCAAAGAAAATATGTGACTCTTAGCAGCACAATGTGATTTAAATCTAATCATGGTAAATGTCAATATTTTACATCTCCTTCCTAAATGGATTAGACTACAATAAAATATTTTTATAAGAAACATTCCTTAAAAGTGTAACCAAGTGCTAGGGTGATACAAAGACGTATAAATAGGTTACTGTGATGAGAATGGTTTGGACACTGTATAATCGGCTCAGGCTGCCGTAACAAAATACCGCAGTTGGGTGGCTTCAGTGACAGGTATTTATTTTTTCACAGTTCTTGAGGCCAGAAGTCTGAGATCGAGATGCCAGCAAGCTGGGGTTCTTTTCAGTCCTCTCGCTTTTGCCTGCAGATGGCCACCTCCTCACTATGTCTTCATGTGTTCTCATCTCAGTCTTTGTGTGTACCCTCCCCTCTGCTTATAAAGACATTAGTCATTTGGATTTTACCTCCTCCTGTGCCCTAACTTAACCATAACAACCTCTTTAAAGACCACATCACTAAATAAATCTACATTTTAGAGTTCTGAGAGTTAGGACTTCAACACATATACATTTTGTGGGATGGAGATGATTCAGACCATTATGACATTATTGCCCAGCCCTTTAGGCTCACCTGGTCAGTGGTGACAGAGCTGGCGCTCTGTACCAGCTTCATCCCTTGTTCAGAAATCATTTAGATTGACTCCAGTGTGGCAATGATTACCTTGTGGTCATTGTGGTTTGGTAAATGTAGCTACCATCAGCTCGTGATTTTCACCCCTTCCTCAGCCAAAAAAGACATTTCAGAGGCAGTGGAGTTACACCAGAAGAAAACTGGAAGAACAAGATTTTGCTTTGCTAATACCTGCTGCATTCTATAGACTAAAGACCAAGGAAGAAAATGTGAAATCTCTCTTTGTATACCTCTTAAAATAGATTAAACGTGGTCATTTTTGTATGTGTATAAACTATTTGTGACACAGTAGGAAAACTGAGTGCCCAGCAGGGATAGGGTCTCTTTACATCTTGTGCCCATCCAGGACGTTTGACACCCATTTTTCCTTGAACCCGAGAAGACCTTAGAGCCCATTCATGCCAACTTGTTTAATCCTACAAGCGAGGAAACTGAGGAGCCTAGAAGAGGAGCTTGCCAAGGTCATCAGGATGTGACACAGCCAGGACTGCAATTTGGACGCCCAACTCCTTCACCAGTATTCCTGGTATCATGTCCTATTGCTTCTTGATCTGAAACATCCTGATCTTGGTGGTTCAGGTGTTTGTTATCAAACCACAAACATACTGCCTTCATTGTTCTTTATATTCGCTGTATGGCACAGTTATTTCTATTATAAATAGTAATATAAATAGTACCCTTATGTGTTCTAAATACTAAAATATATATAGTCCAATATATGATACATATGTAATATATGTATGTAGTACAATGATACAAATGCTATATATATTATTATATAATTACACATACACAGTGGCACTATTTTCCCAAGCTCCCCCTGTAACAGGCACCACGCAGTGTCCTCCCTGGCTCAGCGTTGACTCCTGTGTCAGTCACTTTCTCATTGCTAGCACAAACGCCTGATAGCCTCAAGGTGTAGGAGACATTCATTTGGCTCATAGTTTCAAAGGGTTTAATCCCTGGTCTGCTGCCCTCCAAATAGTATGACAAAAGGGAATGGGAAAGAAAATCTGTTCAATGCATGGCAGGCAGGCAGCAGAGAGAGAAAGAAAGAGTGAGAGATACATTGTTTAAAGACACTTCCTCTGACTGGATCACCCTCCAATCAGCACATTCAATGAGGAAATCTCCAGTAGTTTAATGCCCTGGTGAGTATAACACTTCCATGATCCTATCATCTTATAAAACCCTACTTTTAGCTTCATGAGACTTTACGGGAAAATTGTGGCTCTAAACCACAACAACTTCCCACCACCCATTCACACCATCTTCTTTAGCTGAATGATCACACAGCGTCCCCTTGCAATCCTAAGAAACCCATGTCCAGCCTTCTTGTTGAGATTTTCTTTTCCCTCCAGACTTTTCATCTGTCTTACAGCTTTCTTTCCCTGTTTCTTTAAAATTTGCAATTGATTTGGTCCCTCACTGATCACCTGAATTGAACCCCCTTAACTCAAATGCATTCCTCTGATTCATCTGTATTTCCCTAGGCTTCTGACCAACACATTTTCCTGAGAACCTGTCTTCCTATTCACTCTGTCCTGGAGTCCTGCTGTGTTATCAGAGTGTGACTTGAGGTGATTTATATTAAATCACTATAGCACACAAGAGAAAGTCAAGGAATTCTGGATGAAGACATTTCTCCTTTGTACATTTTGATCCTGAGTACAATTTCTAAGCAAAAAAAGAAGTAATGATATAACTTGGCTTTAGTTTTTCATAATGTTAATGTTATTGCTTTTGCTTTCATTTGTGAAATGATCCCAATATCTCCCAATACAATAATTAATTACATAACTCAATAATTACCCTTTGGATCTTCTTTGGTTTCAACAAAGACCCAAGCATAGAAAGCTGAGCATAGATTGATCAGATCATTGTATCAAACAATCATTTACAGATACAAATGCCTTAATGAATTCAGGATTTACCGTTAAAAATTCAGCTAGCTTCAATCTTATTTTTACATAAACATTATTTCCTTTTAGTCATGCCAACAGCCAAATTTGTCCTCAATGCAAATTATGCTATACTGAAACCAAGCTCCAGAAGATATAACAATGTGCATAGATTTCAGGCAGGTTTAACTTCAATTAGTCCAGATGTGGTGGTTTATCTAAGTTTTTCATTAAAACTATGCGGACATTTATTTGATCATTTTTCAGGAACTGAGTCTTTGGCCTAAAAAAGACATGGTAAGAATAAAAAATTCAAGTGGCTAAGAATAGCACATCTAATCCCTTTCTTTCTAGTAATGCTTTTATACTATTCCACTGACTACAAGACATGGTAATGGCCAGGCCCTTGCTTAGTGTTATGCGTAACACAGCATGAGGCTCCCCCTTGCTCTGATGCACTCTGACTAAACAACTGCACTGCTGTAAGAGTTTATGCGTTCTACGCTACTGGCTTGAACTTAAGTCTAATGGATGTCATCTCCACTGAAATGACTAAGTTATAATACAGTAGAAAATTCTCCAGAGAAGATAGAATGTGAAATGAGCCTGATTCATCTATAAAATACATTCCTTTGCAAAATGTTGTTAACATGCAACTGTAATTATATTTTCTGACAAATTATCAAATAATCAGAGGTAGTCTCATGATTAAATGTGGTCACTGTTAGCAGATCACCTGGGGCAAGTTCTGCTGTTGATTTGCCTCTCCGCCTTCTCTGTACTTTAGTTCTATCGTCTGTACAGTGGAGATAATCTCAGTATCTTCTCTTTTGTTGGTGTAGGGTGAACAGAATCATTGCATGGATAGTGCTTAAAATGGTTCCTAATGTACAACAAGCCCTATCTATACACAAGGTTAATTGATATAAATAATCTAATGATAGTCTATAAGTGTTCATGAAGAGTCATGCTCTTATTATTTTCTTATTGCATTAATAAGAAAAATATATGAATTATCAACACAGACTAAAGACTGCTTTAACATAGACTAAGATTAATTTACAGATGAAAGTAGTATATAACATCTTCACATTCTATGTCTGACTTTGTAAATGACATAAGACATTTAAGGCCAACTGTAAAAATTGTGTAGGGTGACATTATTGGGGATCAAGCACTTCCAGAGTTGGGTAGAGGCAAAGTCAAGGGAAACAGAGATGATTAAGAAACATGTTTGTCAGTAGCTAGTAATGGTCTCCAGGGGTCTATTTGCATGGCGACCTCAAACTATACCTTTGCAGGTTCTAGGGCACAGTGGGCCTCTCAAATGTGGACCTCATGAAAACAGTCACTGCAAAAGAACTTCCATGGAGGGATTATTTGGAGTTAAGGCCAGTGAATAAAACACCAACCTTTTGGGAAATATATTTCAGAAAGACCCTGGTTCCTTAAATTAGAGAAACCACAATCCACATATTTATTATTTTAAAGTCTATCCTGAAGGAGAACCAAAATCAAAGAAGACTTGTTTTTATTAAATAAGATTTTAAAATCTGTTGCTAAGCAGGGGTCTGTAAAAACAGTCACAGATTTGAAGGTTCAACTTGAACAACTTCTTTCTTTTTCTTGTTTTCTGCTTTTATTTTCTTTTTCTTCTTCTCTTCCTTCTCCTCTTCCTTCTTCTTTTTCTTCTTCTTCTTTTTTGCATTTGCTTTACCAAGTATAAGTGTTTTGAACCACTTAAAACAGGTAAAATTTAAAAAATGATGATTGAAAAACTATATTGTCTTTTGTCACAGGCAGTTTTTACATAGCATCATGCTAAGTACATTTTCAGAGTGAATTTATGCCAACTATACTGGGCTACACTGCTGAAATCTTTATGCAGGAATGTGAAATAGATGCTGTGCAGTAAACAATCTGAAGGCTTCCTTTTTTAGTAGAAAGCAAATGACCTCTTTAAAATATTAAATCATTTTAATAACTATTTAAATTACACATCTGTGCTGTGAACTCAGAAAGCCAAATCTCTGTATATTTCACATAACATGGATTAAATCTTAAAATTAATAAAAATTTCACTGTTTATCTTTTGTTGGTCCATGTTTGCATTCCATAATGATTACATTCTTTGTGGGGAGTTGGTTCATCTCAATTTTTTCATCCCCTTTATCTGCTCTTTGCATCTTCTCCCTCTGTTTCTTTTTTTCTTCTCTTCTTATTTTTGTAATTTAAAGAGACAAACAATAAAAATTACACAGAATTTCAAAACAAGATAGTAGGAAATTAACAATTGTTATTATATTGTACATTGTTATCTTCAGAGTTGTTGCTCAGATTACCAGGTACAGGCATGCAAAATTGATCAAACAGTAGAAGCACTAACTGTTCCTTTCAATGAACTAATAGCAATTACTAGTACAATTATCTTAGCTATCTGTATATATATATTTTTTCCTTTCCTTCTTCTTGACCCCTTTTCCATTTGCAAAGGTCTATCTTCTTAGTTCCTATTATCTATCATTTATTTTGATCTTTACTTATATTTTGAATTGCTCAGATAAGAGAAACCATGTGATAGTTAAGCTTGTGTGTGTGACTTACTTCCCTTAACATTATGATCTCGAGGTATATCCATGTTCCTACAAATGACTCAAACTTTCTCTTTCCATGGCATAGTAGTACTCTACTGTGTATAAACACCACATTTTCTTTATCTAGTCATCTATTGGTGGACATATAGGCCACTTACAGGATTGGGCTATTATAAATTGTGCTACTGTGAACATGGATATGCATATATCACTATAATATGATGTTATCAATTCTTGGGAAGATTTTCAGAAAATAACAGTCAAATGGAACATCTATTTTTAGTTTGTTGAGGAATCTACATACCAATTTCCATAGAAACTGTACAATTTTATATCCCCATCTGTAGAAGTGTTTCTTTTTCCATGCAACCTTGCCAGCATTTGTTACTATTTGCTTTCTGGATGATAGCACTTTTGTCTGGAGTAACATGGAACGTCAGTGCTGTTTTAGTTTGCACTTCTCTAATGGTCAGCCATGTTGAACATTTTTTCACGTACTTATTAAGCATTTGTACTTCTTTTGAGTAGTGATTCTTGATTTCAGTTGCCATTTTTGTTGGGACTTTAATCTTGGGAATCTAATTTCTTGAGTTCTTTATATATTCTAGATTTTAGTACTTTGTCTGCAGAATAACTGGTAAACATTTTTCCCATTCTGTGGGGTGCCTCTTCACTCTATTGGTTGTTTCTTTTGCAGAAGCTTTTTAATTAAAGCAGGAAGTATCATAATCCCAGATTCAGAGTTATATTACAAAGCTACTGTGATAAAAACAGAAGAGCACTGGCATACAAAACAGACATGTGGATCAATGGAACAGAAACAATGATTCAGGAGAAACCCCAGGCACATTAAGTTATTTGATATTTGGCAAAAGCACACTCTAGAAGAAAGATAACTTCTTTAATAAATAGTGCTTCTACACACAGAAGATTGAATCTAGACCCATATATTTCACCATGTACTAAAATAAATAAAAATGAATCAAAGACCTAAATGTTAAAACAGAAACATTTACTCTGTCAGAAGATAAATAGGTAAAATTCTTGAAGATACGTCCGTAGGCAAGGACTTTCTCAATAGAACCTCAAAGGCACAAGAAATTTCACCAAGAATCAACAGATTGGATCACATTAAGTTAAAATTTTAATTTTTTACTTAGAAATGTGTTGTGCTCCATATATATCCTCCACAGGTGCCAAACTACTACTCTATTCTTTCTGCTGGAGCTAAGAGATCACTAGACTGTGAGTATTTGAATATTTCTGTACTGCAATCTTTCCATCAATAAAAGTTGTTTTTGTTCTTTATATAGTAAGTAATAATGGCTACAGATTGCTTTGTACTGTTCAAATTGAACAATTTCCCAGTTGATATCATCCTTTTGTGGAGAACGAAGAAGCACAATCAAGGTCCTAGTACTTGAAGGATGTATCTCAGTGACCTTGGACTAGCTCCAACCAAGTTAAATCTGTATAATAAAGGGGGGAAATGGAGAGCCATAGTAATGAGATGAGGAGATTTACTCATGGTATCCGGCAAGGGACAAGAGAATAGAAAGATGGTTTTGGAATAGAATGCTTGGGAATAAAATTCAATGAAGAATACACTGCAAGCCTCTCCTTGTTCTGCACACAAATGCTAGGATTTAGCAAAATGGCTGCCAAATGGCATGGTCAGAATGATATAGGACAAATGTAGATCCCATACTGCTAGATATCAGTTGTGTTGAGTCTGTGTCCCCTGAATATCAAAGAATAAATTCCATGGGACAAAAGAGGTTGAGTAAGAAAGATTTATTTTTAAAAAGCTCCTGAGAGAGAGGAGGGGTTCTGAAAGGGATTGCTACCAAGGCAAAAATACCCCTTGTCAGCAGTATTTTTTTACAGCAAATTTACAGTGGGGGTACAACACGGATCAGGCTACGATAAGCCTGACAAGTACAGCCACTTTGCCAGCATTGACCCAATAGGGAATTGAGGCACATAGCGTGGTCATGGGAAGGACAAAGGCATTTTGGGGAAGGGAGGGATACAGGCCCAGATGTTCTCGCCATCTGCATCTGCATGATGCCCATTGGACCACATGTTGCTAACTACAGTATATTTTCAAATTGCTGTTTATCTTGCTGGTCTGGCTATTTCATCCCCATCCTGAAGCCTGGCTCTCTTCAGAACTGCCTCAAGCCACAATTCTGATGTCTCTGTGTTTCGCACTGAGTTTCTTGGTGACCCAGTCTCTCTCTGACTATATATTAATTTCTATCTAACTTTGCCACCTGTAATAAGAGTGGAGTTTTCTTCTCTGTCAATGTAAAGTGATGAGTTGGCATCTGGTGCAACACAGATAATGCATGGGGAGCTGCTGTGTGGGACTAAACCACAACATCTCTGAAGGCAAGTGTTAGCCCAGTGACATAGAGGAAGAACCCAGTGCCCCAAAGGGCTACACATTTTTCTCAACATGAGACGGGCAGTTAGCAGAGTTGGAGTTGGAAAGAGGGTCTCTGGCTTCCAGATCCATATTGTTTTTGCTGTGTACTCCCTATATTCTCCATGCACTGAGAGGCACTTCCCACTGAATGGGAAGGCTGATTTGTCTCCTGCTCCCCAAGTGATAACACTACTGGGCACATGCCCAGTGTTGTGTAAGTTATTTGCCACAAATTACAGGTGCTGTGATTATAGCTGGCTGAGACTGAGCTTCTTGAAGACCAGGCTGCCTACTATTCTGTTTTCTACCACATTCCCCGCACCTAGTTCTAGACCCAAGAGAAAAAAGGGGCCAAGACAATGTTTGAGGAATGAGTTAGTTGTTAGAGCACCAGAATCTGGCCTGCTAGGCTTTTCAGTTCTTAACTATTTTTGTGTAGCCCATTTTCAAGTGATAACTTCTAGTGACAGTGACTTTCTAATGGAATTGTTTAGTGACAGTGACTTTTAGGATTTTTAACAAGCTTATAACTATGCTTAGACTTTTTCCCCCTACAATTTGTAACAGACTTAATGAATATCCATGGCTGAATTTTCCAGCCACTTATCAGGATATGAAGCATATTGGGGGCATTCTGAGCAGGGGGTATTTACAATAGATATTAAAGTCTTCAGGATCCTCTTTCCAAGTGCACCATTTCTTCATCTGTATTATATTTCTAGATCAAGATGTGTGAACTTAGTGGATTTTGGTGATCAGTTCTGTCATCTGATTTCCTGATTCATGTAAAAAACAGATTTCTGGCTTCAGCCTTGTGGATGAAGCCCTACCTGTTATCTCAGGATAGACACGAAGACTGTGCCATCTCCTTCTAGCATCGTGGGCACGGCAGAGCAGGAGTAGTTTACTCACACACATGCTGGCCTACAAGCAAGACAAGTAATGAAACTTTTCAGAATTTAACTTTAAGAACTACTGGCCAGGGTAGCTCAGTGGCACAGCACCTGCCTAGCAAGTGCAAGGTCCTCAGTTTGATTCCAGGTACTAAAAAAAATAAATTTAAGAGTTACTTTTGTTTAGCCTTGCAGAGTGAATAAGATGCATCCCATCATATTGATTCTGCCACTCTTGTAACACCATGTATCACTTCTAATAAAACTTAGCAAAGGCATAATTTCACAGTTATTTATCCGATGTTATGATGAATTCCCAGAGTGTCAGCTGCCTGACTGATTATTTGTTGGATGTTCTATTAACCACAGTATCTCCATAGCACAGCACTAGGCAAAGTAACGAATGAACACCGTTGAATGAATGAAATGCCTGACTCTGCATTTGTTTAGCCAGCTTGATGTCTCTCCTAGAAGAAGCATGAAAGCAGCAGCTCTTCGATTTGCTCCAGACATAATCCCAAACCAATCACTTGATTTGTGTAGTAATCCCTTTGGATGCCTGAAGGGAAACAGTTCTGGGCTCTGAGTTAGAATCCCCAGTGAGAGCGGCCTGGAAAAGTACCCACTCTGACATATGCTCCAAGGCACTTTTAAGCATGCTAGAATTTGAAAATCCACTGCTGCCCAGTTCCTTTGTTTAATAGCACTGTACACTTCAAAAGAAAGTTTTCCATTTAAATCTGCAATTTAGAGTTCTAAATGTTATTCAGCATTTGTACATCTAAGGTAGTTGACATGAGAGAAAGATAAGAATTCACCGAGCTCTGCATTGTGGATTTGACCTTCATGGTGTGTTACTTCCATTCATCTGTTTTCCTTTAAGATTGCATGAGTTCTAACAAAGGCTGTATCTGAGATTTTGCAGTATGCAGTCTTTGAGGACAGACACACTATTCTTCTCATCATTTTTATAGCACCTGGGACAAATTGTTCAGAGCCAAGTGTATGTGTTTAATGTGAAAAGCACACCTCTAATTAATCATCATGTTCCCAGCTGGAACACTTTCCCCGGAATTGCTACAAGCATGGCTAAAGGACCATTCTCACCTGTTTTCCAGGCACACCGGATTCATACAAATGGCCTACTAATTTTGTCTCTGAGCTTCTTCTCCTAATTTGGTGTATTTGTTTATTTTTGTCAGATTGTGAACTAGACACTTCACAATCAGGTAGCTATAATGGGCAAAATGTTGACTTACTTCGTTAGACATCTGGAGAGGGGGAAAGTATTTTGTGTATTGAATTTGAATGATGAAAGACAGAGGTGTTTCAAAGAAGAAAAAAAATAACCATATTGCTTGTAACTCATGCTCCTGAAAGTGCCGGTTAATAGCCCAACCAAGCCAAGTAATGCCTTGTTCCCACTTGCTAGCAGTGAATTTCCAGAAGGGATTGCTTTACAGAAAATTAATCCAGTGCAAGCTTCCATTCTCATGTACCTGTTTTGATATATTGTAAAAGCATATCTGCTTTCTTGAAAAGGCTGTTTTCATCCATCAGGCTCCCTCATATTTAATGACTAAGACAATTTTTGTTCCTTTTTTCTCAGATCTTAAATGAAGCAATCGATTCCTATTGCACGGAAGAACTCTTTATGTTTTAATGAATTCTTTATCTTAGAGTAACATATTATGTTTCACATTTCAAAAGCACTGGCAAAAAATGAACTTCAAAGTCCAGTCCATCCAAATGTCTGTTATACTTCTGGTAGGCTTAAACGTTGCCATCTATCTCCTCACTAAAATATACACTGTGACCTTTTGTAAAATTTATAGCTCTGAATTATGTCTCACCATTATCTGTCAAGCCTATTTGAATTTTCTAAACATCTCCTTTGGTGTAACTGTTCTGAAGACTCTGGCAAGAGCATTCCTGATAAGACAAACAGCCTTGGTGGAAATGCATTCCTTTTCAGCCCAGTGAGTATTTCAAATGAGAAATCTCCTTTTCTGGAAATATTGTAGAGAGCCTTAATTATATTAGTACATTTTTGCCACCCAATCATCAGGTATTAAATGACAAAAAAGAACTTTACCAGTGTGAAGATTTTGTCCAGCATGACTATGCTAAAAGAAATCTGCCATCATCTGTAGCTAAATTACCAAGGATCAGTGATAGTCATGTTTTGAAACTTGTGGGCAGCTGAGTTAGACCGAAATAGTAGAAATATTATAGGCAGACAGACAGGGGCAGGCCCTTGGAGGAGCCAGTGCGGAAGATAAGATACCTTGCGACTGTGTGGGAGAGAGACACCTCCAGCTATGGACAAAAGATTAAACAGATGCATCCACTGCTTCCCTAAGGATGCACCTCAGGGACTGATACTCTAAATAGGAGGCAATCACCTCGAAAAGGCCAGGAAGAGTCCCCGACCCAACCCTCCCACAGGAAAGGCCTCCGTTCTGTGTTCATGCGAGCTTGCTATGGGACGCACTTCCCCATTTGCTCCCGATTTAATCAATTTTACCTGAACAATTATACCTGTAATCTTATTGGTCAACCATATTTTTGTCCCACCTCATGCCCACCTAGCAAGTTCCCACGTTTTCTACCTTGGTCCTACCTTGTGGTTTCTCTCTACAAAAGTCCCTAGAAAAGACAGGTTCCTGGGCAACCCACTCGGGCCCCCTTCTGTCCCTCTCTCAGACAGGAGCTTCTTTCCTTCAACAAATATATTCTGCTCTTAACCTCCATTGTTCCTAAAATTCATTCTTCAATTTTAGAGAACACAGATGCATCCCAGACATCTATCAGGTTGGGAGCTTTTCCCCCCATATCGAAACCAAGGAAATTTCTGTAGGTGATAAGTTAACCCAGTTTAGAGACAATGAAATGATTGGGCCAAGTTTCCATCCTTTGAGTAGAACCAAAAAAAGTATTTAAAATTTTTCCCATATGAAATTTAAAAAGTCTGGGCTAACTTTTAAATAATTTAATATATTTTTATGACTTTAAAGTCAAAGATATGTATAAGAAATTGAGATGTGGAGATAACTGATCAAATTAGCACTTCACAAAGTGAATCATATTGTCACCTGCAACCAATACAATGCATAAACTATCTCCTCACACACCTTCTTGATTTCCTACCCGTATCTTCATCCCTGCTGGCAACTTGCTAGACCAGACATTTTCAAAATGTAGGTATGCAGCAGCAGCATCTCCTGAGAACCTACTAGAAATATAAAATTCCAGATCTAACTCCAAACCCACCAAATAAGACATTCTGGGGCAAGATTCAGCAACCTGTTTCAATCCCTGTGCTGTCAAATGACTGATTTTCATTAAAGTTCAAATTATGGTGTCAGTAGTGCTGTGTGTTGCTCTCACATTAATTACAATATGCTTCATTTTGTCATTCTGTAAATAACGTAGAAGGAGGGCACATTACCTAGGCAACCAAGACAGGAGGTACAATTCAACCACTTTTGAATCTTAATGGAAGCAAAATGTGAATATTGTAGGGTTTTTTCTTTTATGTTCTTTGTGAAACTTATAGATGTTTCCCTGATTCATAGTATCCTCTATTTTATAATGTAACTTGATAATTTTCTTCTTCCTATTCAATGAGTCCATCTTATTCTTTTTAGAACAAATTCATAGACTGATATTTCTGTTAGAATCTCTTGGCTCCTCCCATTCCACCTCCTGTTGATTTCCCTAACTACCTATTTATAACCATATTTCCCAACTTTGCCATCACCTAGAAGTTTTTTTAATCTCAATCACTGAAATGTACCCAAAAGTAATTAAAGCAAAATGTCTAGGGTTGGGATCCAGGCATTGGTATTGTGTTGTTATTTAGAGCTTTTAAGTGATTCCAACATGCAATCAAGATTTTAAACTTCTATAGCACTGTGTGTGTCTCCATGTTTTCTATTTTGACATCTTCCTTTATTAAGCTTGGAAATTTAATTTGGAATCTGGCCTCTCCTGTGTATCAAAATATACACAGTTTATATGCTTGTTGAGGCAAAGAAAATAACTAAACTACATGTCTTTCCCCAGGACTCAAAATTAACAGAAAGCAATGATACTTTGTCCTGGTGATGATAGCTTACTGAATGAATATATTTTTTGTAATGGACATAAATAAAAGAGTAGAAATAAAAATTTAATAGAAATGAAATTTTGGATTCTTATTTATATTGGCAACCTGTTTCTAACACAGATTATTTAATTTTCTTTTTTATTTTCTTCGTGTATAAGTTTAATAATACACTGAATTTCATAGCACGTACAAAAAGTAAATATTTTAAAGAGAAAAGGCAGAAATCAAATACAAAGTTCTACCATTTTCTTCCTGTATTCCCATGTTGCTCAGGATGCATCTGGCTCAGAGCCTTTGCTCTGAGACTATGTTCTCTGCTGTCAACCGCTCAGGGTGATCTCTGACCTGCCCGTAAATTCAGCGCCAACTGACATCAGCAGTGAGGACTCAGGAAGCTGGTTTCTGTGGTGTTTGGTTTTCTTTTTCTTTCTTTTCTCCCCCTTTATTTTATTGGTACTTTTTAGATATACATAGTGATAACATTCAGCGTATGGAGTTTGTACCTGAACGTGGTACAATTTGCTTCTTTTTTCCATTCCCCTCACTGTTCAACCTCTCTTCCCTTCCTTGTTTACGAAGACTTTGTTTCCATGTTTTTCCTTCTACACTTTTTTTCACTTGTCCCTTCTTTCCTTTGCTCCCCTTCTCATTTGAACATTTTCTCCCCATTTTCCAATATCTATTATTCATTTTGGCCCTTATTTGCACTCTTGGTATCTCACACCAGAGAAACTATTTGACATTTACACAAGTGTTTATGATTTATTTCACTTAAGAATATGGTCTCAAAGTCTGCCCATCTAGCAATGTCTCAAGTTTATCCTTCTTTATAGCTGAGTAGTACTCCATTGTATTTTTTTAAAAATCTCTTTTATCCATTCATTGGTTGATGGGCATTTGGGTTGTTTCCAGGATTTAGCTGTTACAAACCCTGTTATAAATATGAGTGGACATATATTGTTCTGGTATGATGCTTTTAATTCTTTTGGAAAGATACAAAGAAGAAGAGTGGCTGGGTCAAATGGAATGTCTAGTCCTAGATTTTGAGAAATCTACACACTGATTTCCACATGGGTTACATGAGTCTACACCTCCACCAGTGGTGGAGAAGGATTCCTTTTTCCCCACAGCCTCACCAGCATGTTATTGTTTGTTTTGCTGATAATGCCATTCTGTCTGGAGTGAGATAGAAGCAGCACTTTAAAATTTGCATCTCTTGAATGACCACTGATGTTGAACATTTTTTCATGTATTTATTTGCCATTTCCACTTCTTCATCTGAGAAGTGTCTATTCATTTCAGATGTAAGTTTTTGGATTGGGTCTTCAAATTTGGGGGGTCTGATTTTTTTGTTTTTACATATTGTAGATAGTAGTCCTTTGAGGAATAGCGGGCCAAATTTTTTTCCCGCACTGTGGGATGTCTTTTCACTCTGTTGGTAGTTTCTCTTATGAGCAAAACTTTCTAATAAGATGAGATCCCAGTTGTTGATTCTTTGTGATAGTTCCTATGCAATCAGGGTTTTGTTCCTACACCAATGTCTTTAGGAGTTCTACCTATTTTATCTTTCAGTGAATTTACTGTTTCTGTTTTAACGTTTAGATCTTTGATCCATTTTTATTTTAGTTTACTGCCTGGTGAAAAAAATGGGTCTGCTTTTAAGGTTTGGCCTGTGGAAAGCCAGTTTTTCCAACACCATTTATTAAAAAGGCTACCTTTATTCCAGTGAAGGTTTTTGACTCCTTTGTCAAATATAAGGTGACTGACTATGTATGCAGTTGTTTTTGAATCTGTTCCAGATACTCAGGTCTGTTTTATGGCCATTGCCATGGTGTTTCTATCATCATAGGTTTGTCGTATAATTTCAAGTCAGGGATTGTAATGCCTCCTGCCTTGCCTTGTCCAACATGGCTTTTGCTATTCTAGTTCTCTTCTGGTCAAGTGAATTTTAGGAGGTTTTCTCTAACTCTGTGAGATATGCTGTTGGAATTTTGACAGAGATTGCATTAAATTTGTATAATAATTTTGGGAGTATGGTCATTTTCACTATATTGGTTTTTCCTAGTCATGAACAAGGGATGTCTTTCCATTTTCTGATCTCCTCTTGTTCTCCTTTTTCAGAGTACTGTAGTTTTTAGTGTAGAGGCTTTCTTTTTCCTTTATTAGGTTGATTTCTAGGTATTGCATTTTTTGGATGCTATTGTGAAAGTTGTTGCTTCCCTAATTTCTCTCTTAGTGAGTTTGTTATTTATGTACAGCAAGAAAAAATTGATTTTTTAGTGTTGACTTAGTATCCAGGGTAGGCCACTGAATTTGGTTATTAAATCTAGAAGTATTTCAGTGGAGTTTTTGGGCTCTTCTATGTACAGTATCATGTCATCAACAAATAATGATAATTTAATTTCTTCTTTTCCGATCCTCATTCCTCTTATTTCTTTCTCTTGTCTAATTGCTCTGGCTAGTGTTTCCAGAATATATTGAATAAGAGTGGTGACAGTGGACACCCTTGTTTTGTTCCTGATTTTAGGGTGAAGGCTTTCAGTTTTTGTTTGTTCAGTATGATGCTAGCTGTTAGTTTGTCATAGATGGCTTTTATCAGATTGAGGTAAAGACCATCTATTCCAATTTTCTGTAGAGTTCTTTTTTCACATAATGGGCATTGGACTTTGTCAATGTTTTTTCTGCATCTTTTAAAATGATGACATAGTTTTTGTCCTTGTCTCTGTTAATATGATTATTACATTTATTGATTTGCATATGTTGAACCATCCCTTCATTCATGGGATGAATCCCATTTGGTCATGATGTATAATCTTCTTGATGATTTGCTGCATTCTTTTTTTTTATTTTTTTTTTATTTTTTGCGGTACTGGGGATCGAACTCAGGACCCTGCGCTTGCTAGGCAAGCGCTTATTCCACTGAGCTATATCCCCAGCAAATCTGGGAATATTTCTTCCCTTTCAATTTCACCAAAGAGTTTGAGAAGTAGCAGCATTAGGTCTTCTCTAAATTTCTTGTAGAATTAATTGGTGAATCCCTCAGAGCCTGGACTTTTGTTTGTTGCTAGGTTTTTAATTACATCTTCAATGTCATTGACTGATACTGGTTTATTTAGAATTTTTATATCTTCTTGATCCATCTGGTAATTCATATGTATCTAGGAATCTGTGTATTTCTGTGTTTTCCATCTTATTAGAATACAGCTCCTTGAAGCAGGTATTGATGAACTTCTGGATTTCTGCAGGATCTATTGATGCAGATTATTTTAAAGCTGAGTGCTATGGTTTAAAAGTACTTTCCAAAGAATGTAAAAGAAAACAGGAACCAGTAAGTTACCTGACTAGAATACAGACTTGTAGAATAGCTGTTTGTCTGAGAGTTGACAGATATCTACTTACTAACAGAATCTTCACTCATTTTTAAAATGCAGTTTAAAAACTATAATAGTTCTTACCAATCATAGGTAATCATGGCCAGAGGCATTCAAGTATAAGAAAACCAGAAACTCTTCAACCTTAATCATACCATGCATGGAAGAATAAGCAAACAGATGCGAAGCCATGCTTTCCACAGATGAGCAAATCTGACTCTAATGACTTTATATTAAGAAATATTCAAGAGAAATGAACACAATATGAAATGTATGCTTATCTGGCATGCAGGTTACTCTCACAATGTTAGCTTGTTTGTGGTATGGTGCAAAGGAGAAATACTAAGAATCCCAGAATCACTTGCTTTATCCCTCAATTTTTTCAGGTTCAGGGGTTGGCAAGCATTTGTGATGAAAAAGTAGATGGTAAATATTATCTGTTTTGTAGGCTGTACCATCTCTGTGGATACCCCACAACACAGCTACAGATAATAAGTAGTCAGACAAGTGTGGCTGTGTTCTAATAAAACTTTTTTATCCTAACAAAACAGGCAGCTGGCCACATTTGGCTCCCAGGGAGCAGTTTGCTAACCCTGTTCAGGCTCATAATCTGTATGCACAATCACTGCAATTTAGTGGTCTTGAAATTCCCTACTTCTACCCTCCCTGGCTTGGTGTGGCCTATAGGTCCATCAATAGTCCTTGAGTCTTCACGCTCTGCACATTCTTCCAGGGAAACCTCATCTGTTTTAACTTCTATGTGGATGTCTGTAAATCATGATCTCTGGCCTTCACCAATCTGGAGAGCCAGAATGCTTGACTGAAGGCTAAAGGCTTACTTCCAGAGCCAGATGCCACCTCGGTACAACCACTCAGGTGTTGTGTAGACAACTATAACTCAACCTCAAAGCTACTACCTCCCCCTCATAAATCCGTTTCCCCTCATTTTGGACTTTTGGTATAAAGATTAACTTTCTCATCCATCAAGTTACCCAAGTTGAAGACCTGAGACTGGAAAGCAACTAATACTCATCCATAAGTTACATGTGGCAGAGGTATATTTTGGACCATTTAGCAGTGTCAAATTGTTATGATGTTTGAAAATTTGGGTAAAGTTGAGGGTACAGTAAAGTCTTAACTACTTAGACATTGTAGTTTGGGGTTATTGCAAGGGGAACAATATAATACAGGACACATATTTTATAAGATTATTTATAATAGTCACCCAAAGAATGATATACAGAAGAGAGTGCAGGAAGTCTGTCCACACACTAAAAACCAAAAAATCCAGCTAAGGGACTGGACCCCATGGAAATGTCCTGGATGAGTCCAGCTGAAGACCTGACCATAACAATGGCTCCCACGAATCCAACTGGAGGCCTAGGGCCCATGACAATGTCTCATGCAGTCCTGTTTCATGGATCTGCACTAGGAAGGCCCAAAGGTCAGTGATGGAATCTAGAAAGTCTGTGCCAGTGGGATGAAGGATCTGTTCTAGCAGACTGAGGGGTCTGCACTGGAGCCAGGAAGTGATATGCAAAGTAAGAACCAGAGACCCCTGAAAAGTACCACAGCCATCCTCAGCAACAGTGAGGTCTTGAGCTTCTCCAGTGACCAGGACAGCTAAGTAGTTTGCATCAGGAATGCCAATGCAACAAGTTTCTCCAGGAGACTGAACAGTGCACCACCTTCTCCTCCAGAGCCAGGAAGTAATGCTCAGCATGAGGACCAGAACTTGCCCAAAGTGAACCAAAGCCATTCTCAATGACAAGGTCCCAAGCTCCTTGGAGAATGAAAACAGCCAAGTTCATCAGGAAAGTCAGTATGACAAGCTCCTCCAAGAGAACCAACGGCTCCTTACAGCTTCCCTCTGCTTCCAAGGGGCTCCCAACAACCTTTTTCCTTCTCTAGTTCTGCCTCTTATGCTTCTGGCAACAATCCTCAGGTAGGCCTCCCACACCCAGCACCACACTGGTTAAATTCATCTGGGTGTTACAAGTTGACCACCAGTTGTCAATCCACCACAGATGTTAATAATGTATTTCAGTTACATAGCATAAACCTTTGTTTATGAGTAATTATTAAATCATTTGACCACAAATGAAATGTTCTGAAATTTACTAAACAGCTAGCAAACTCCTAAACAAGTCTGGTGTCAGTCTACTTCATGAGGTGAACTGCTTTTCATCTGTTGCTAGAATGAGCTATCCTGCCACGGTGTGATATTTCAAAATGCAGCACCACGTCTAACAATGCATTATTCAACCCGACATAATATGTCATGACATCATTGCATAAGGATTTTTCTTAGACCTATACCATAAAAGTTTATAAGTAGAAGCTTGAGACGGTTAAATTGTCAGCTTTAATTTGGAATATTAAAGAATATTCAAAATAGAAATACATTACTTTTTTTTTCTTAGAAGAATAAGCCATACTGAAAAATACCACCAGTTGTAAAGGAGAGTGTAATCCAACTAAGAGATGACTGAATTTGTGAGTTTCTAATGTGTTACCTAGGTTAAGTTTTTATAGAATCTGTAAAATAATACAAATGCTTGAAAGCTACTATAAATTTCTGGCTGAAGCTAAATATTTTGTATTTGAGAACCAGTCACAATTTTTAATCCATTCAAACATGAAATGCAGGAAAAGAGTTTTGCTTTACTTTGTTTTATAAATGGTTTAAGCCTTTTCATTGGTTGGTAAGCTTTGTACTTTTCCACCAGTTACAGTAGTATCACATATTTGGATTCTTCTCCTATGGCCAGGAATACACCTGAGACACAGCACTTGCCTAAGAAGCATGAGGTCCTGAGTTCAATTCCCAGTACCAAAACCAAAACCAAATCATCACCTAGATTCTTCCCCTAGCCCTTCAAAAATCACTTTAATTCTATTTTTTTTCAAATCAGTAAGTACATGCAAACCCCACATCAGGACAATTCTTAAAAAAAATGCAAATACTGACAAGGTCATTTCAATGTCACTGTCCATTCTTTTCTTCGCTCCCTTCTTTCCCTTCTTGCTTTCGTCCCGCTGCCACTCAAGATCTTCATAGTCACTGCTGCCAACTTCTTTTAAATTTTCCCTTACTGATATATATTAACTGTACACATTCATGAGACTCATTGTGATGTTTCCATCCATCACAATGGATGCGCCCCTCCTTTCTCTCCTTCAGAGTATGCAGGATACGTGAAAGTGATTCACAGTCTTAAGTCACGTCATAGGAACATCTGCTGTGCACACAGCCTGCTGAAATAGATTGAGACAGATATGATTTATTTCAAAATAGCAGAAAATGCAAGGGGGTAACAAAAAATTGCATTGGTCATAGGCTGTCTTGTCTTTTGTTACAGATAAGTTGTGATGATAACAAGGTATTTGTTACTGCCTTTCCTAGGAATGTCTGTATTTTCATAGAAAGCAGGATTGCCTGACCCTGAGGAGTTTAAAATTCCCGACTCTGCGCAGGTGTGGTACGTGGTAAAATTTCAGACACTGTGCAGGTAGGAAGGATACTTTTGTCTGGGAGAGTTGAGAGCAGTAGGGATCACCCAGAAAACACCACCGAAAGCAGCTACCGGCCACACGACACCGGCTGCAACTCAGTTCAGCCCAGGTTCTGTAAATATTGGCCTGGTGTTTGAGAAAAAGTCCAAAAATAAATGGTGACTATATAAACTCTAAATTTGAATGTGTTGACAAGTTCCTTTGACTTTATATCCTATATTGAACAGTCAATTCTTTATTTTAAATGTCTGTCTTATCAGATTTTATAATATGGAGACTTTGCTATGAGAAATAATGTTGGTGGGCACAAACGATATTATAATAAAATTTTTAAGCAATCCAGATATATATTTTACATCTTTGGCTGGAATGTGCTACTGCTATTTTAAATATTTTGATTGTGCCTATTTAATAACTAAAATTATTCATGTTTTAAAATATCATTGAACATTGCATGCTCTGAATGTCTGATATTCATTCAAAGTTTTGGAGTCACTGGGGTCTTGTTTCATCCAGTCTGTTTGTCAGATTGTAAATTCAAGCCAATTTCCTCAACATGAAGTATATGTCACCATGTTTGGGCAAAGATTGGAGTGATTCTAATATAGACTTTTAGAGTGGGTCTGAACATTAAAAAGTAAAACGTTTTTCTTTCCGCATAGTTAAATTAAAAGGTTATGGGTAGTACACATTGTATACAGATGTCAGTTTTCACTTAATCATATATTAGGGTTATGGGGCTTCTAAAAAGTGATGATGCTAAAGTCTGTGGAGCGCTTTCCCACTGCTAACTTAGCAGAAATGACCCAAGATCTTTACCTGCTCTTAGATGAAAATGGGCATCTACTTGCTTATTGAGCTACTGGTGGAACAATGTTGTCCCTATTGGATGCCCTATTAGTATTTGAATCCTAATTCATAAAACAGACCTTTGTGCTGGCTTATGGGAAAATTGGCCTTTCTAGGAGATACAGAAATTGAGTCCCTTCTATGTCTATGACTTTGGGATATACTCTTTTGGGCTTCCTCTGATATGATTCTGGTACCAGAATTTTCTGTCAGTTATTTGATAAATATTTATTATGTGTCATGTTCTCAACTGACTACTGGGGATACAATAGGGACAAGATAAATATCATTCCCACATGGATGGAACTTATAGCCAAGTGGCAGAGACTAATGTTAAACAAATATTTATGTAAGTATCTACCTAAATTACAATTACAATAGAGGTGAGGAAGGAGATATAATTAATGCTCAGTAGGAGAATTTAATTTGATTAGGAGATATGGGAATAAATTAAATTTAAGCTGACAGCCGTGGAATGAAAAGTGATGATGAGGGTCATATAGACACACAAGTGTTAGATATTAAGGACTTTACAGATCATGTTCCAGACTTGGATCCTTACCCCAATGCCAGATAAAGTAGGAAACCCAGAATTCAAAAATATGGATTAGGTATTCACAAGAAGGTCTGTAAGTCTGAGATCATATTCTGGTGCTTCTTCTTCACTGAACCCAATTACAAGTAACAGTCCAGGCTTGTGGGCCATGGAGCATGAAGGCAAGCACAGAAAATAACCTGTGATATATGCAAGCAGAAGATACGTAGCATGCATGATTTGAATGTCTATAAGAAGCACTGAGTTGCAGGCATGACAGAACATCCATTAAAATAAAATTATACAGAAGTACAAAAAAGAATGAGAGATTTCCTGTAGAGACACAAAAGTTCTATAAAATTTTATAAATAATAAAAGTGCAGAAAGGTATGCACTTTTAATCCTAGTTTGAAATATATGCATATATGTTTTTCATAGGCCAAAGTATCTAGAAAAATATATATGTGGAATTCTTAATTACCTTTGGAGAGTGGAGTTGATTAAAGGGAGCTGGAGACTTTCACTTTCTACCGTATAGATTCTGAACACATTTGAGTTTATGAACATCTTGCCTTTATAACAGTTCTTAGGTGGAGCAAAGAAAGTACAAGATACCAAAGTTGGCCATGCTATCAATATGCGTCGTGTAAAATGAATGATCTTTTTCTTTCAGTTACCTACATTTTGAAATTGTTCTGTGGAACAGGAAGGAACCAGCACATCATACTGCTATCTGAAAACCAGCATGGATGTGAATCCAGCCAAGGGATGTGTGTCACCCTGTTTTCTACAGGACTACACTTCCTCGTTTCAGTGAAGAAGCAGAGGTATTCCCAGGGCTGAGCCTGAATTTACAGGGTTTTCAACTGCAGTAGTTTGTTTTAGGCTCTCAAGCTGCCCTATGTTTCTATGTACTGACATTATTTCTACTTAGTAAAAGCAGAAAAATATAATGATAATTATTGATATCTCTATAGGCCATTTCCAGTAATTTTTGGCATCATGTTTAGAAAATTAGGCACTTTAAAAAGTGGTTCTCAAAACACAAAATTATTTTATTGCCTAAAATAAATCCTTCATTCTTGGTATTAAGTGCTCATAAATTACCTTAAGTGGGGCTCTTTTTATGGCATAATCCTTTATTTTTTCATAGAAAAAAGGCTCTTATACCATTTACTGGGTTTATGAACAAAAAAATCTGTGTTATTAAATGATTTCAAATGAGTATATTTAGATTTCTGGAATAGCTGAATTATGATCAACACGGAAAAGAAAATACCACTAAAACATTCTCTTGACCAAAACACACACTCCACCCTTCAGCCACTTCCTTGTGAAAGCATGTGGACATAAAACTATTTACCCCACCTCACTGGCTCAGCTAGTCACCCCAGATAATTAAGAGGACTCAAACATATCAACAAGATGTACTGTTTGCAGATTCTATGTGCACCTATGATCATTTTACTATCATCCTGTCCTATGGAAACATCCTGAAAATGAATTTTTTTCATAGATTTGTTGCTAAAATGTTACATAATGCAAAGCAGCTATGATACACATCTACCAAATGAATCATGTCAAATAAATAAAACTGTTATCAACATTAAGAAAATTTGAGGAAAAATGGAACAAGAATTGTGCTTGGGAAAAGAATAAAATTCTCCAATTGTTCAGTCTATTGGTAAAGTACACATAAAATTACCATGTTACCATATTTAATGTGGATCAATTTTCCTTGCTTTTTTGCTGTTTTTAAGGTATATCTGCATTTTCATTTTGTGTTTTTAATCTGTCCTTAAGGTCTGGTGCTCTGTCTTCACATTGGTCATTTCTGCTGTTTGTATATTTAATAGAAATCTTTAGTTTGGGGATTTCTGTTTGATAATTTTTCGTGGACTATTTCATGAATTTGGCATCCACTTTTGAATTTTTTTGGCTAGCTCTTCTAATTTTTTATTTGACTCTTCTTTAACTACATTGGTCACTTTGTTTGCTAATTCCACTATCTGGTTATATCATCTTTGAGCTCACCAAGTCTCTTTGCTTCCTCTTCGAGTGTTTCATACAGCTCAGCTACTGGGAATTTGATCTTGCCTTCAATGGTGCCGGTTGGAACTTCTTTTGGAAAGTTGAGTCTTTGGAGGCATTTTGTTCCCTTACTTTTTCATGTTCCTATTTTGTATATGTGCATGTGTGGTGTGTTATATATGGAAAGTTAAGATCAGATACAGTTAGGAGATTTTGTTTTTGCAATGAAGATGTATTTAGTTAGGCTCTGTCTTCCAGGGATGTGATTTTGGCTTCTTTGTCAAAAGTTTTTGTCTTGCACTTCAATTTATACAGTTTAATTGTATTGTAGCATGTCACTGTGTTGTAAGGAGAGAATTTCTACTAGTTATGACAGCATCCACAGATCTAATCATATATCAATCATGAATATTAAAAATTATTTTGGAAATTTTTCCCTTATATCAGTGTACACCAGGGACTATTCTACCATATTGCTATTAGTAGTTAGTCTGGAATGTGGAAGGAGTTGGTAAGGAAAAAGAACGAAGTAAAGGAAGTTAGTATGAGGAGTTAGAGATAAGAAAAATGTAACTAGGTGAAAAATACATAGAAGGTCAGTCTCTGTTGGAGGTATTTTCATAGCTGTAGCACAGGGTTAGTTTTGAGAGGGGTTGAGAGAATATTATGGAAGAGAGAGAAGAGATGCAGTGCAAAAGAACTGTAATTAGGGGTTAAGGAAACCTATGAGGTAGTTAGAACCTGTTAATGTATTTTTAGTTAGTGTTGTTTGGATCCTGTAAGTGCAATTGTGGTAAGGGTTACCCTGACAATGGCCATGAATCATATCACTCAAGTTAAGGATATATATATATATATATTTCAGAATGGTGGAGAAAAGACAAGGGAAAATGAGGAAGATGAAAAAGGAATATGGAGGAAAGAAAGTTAAAAATAGAAAAGATTGAAAGCAAAATTAAGGAAAAAAGCTTTAAAATAAAAAAGTAAAATAAAAATAATATTGAAAAAAAGCAAGAACCAAAGTAGAAAAAAATCCCAAAAGAGCACAGAACTGACAAATAAGGAAGGAAACAAATGAAACTCATACACACACACGCACACACACACACACGCGCACACGCACACACACACACACACACACACACCACTATATCACAGAGTTAGAGTCACACATTTCCCTTCTTGCTGTAGTCATAGTCTTCATTGTAGGTACCAAGCTAACTTCCCTGCTGTGGACCACTTAGTTGCTTACCTGAAAGTGGGGAGGGCTGTCAGTCTCTGGACCTGCTTCCTGCCTGCAAACTGTGACTTAGGTATGGCCAATTGCAGATATTTGTACTTTGAGAGGAACAGAATGTGATATAGTTTGCTCAACACATAGTGGGGAGAACTATGGACCAATGGCAACTCTGTTTCCCTTTTTCAACAAGTCAGTTCTCCACTGACTTTTATCAGTGACCTCTCAGTCCTCCCCTTACCACAGAGCACATCCCACAGTACAGTAGTCTGGGTATCCTTCTGCAGGGGCCTTTTATTATCAAAACCCCTCTGCCCCAGGCAACTCTTTCAGTTCCTCTGTCTTCAGACTTTTATTCATCCCTGGTCCTTGTCACAGAACTCTGCTTTCCAATTCATGGAACTTGGCACAGTCCCCAGGCACAGGAAGGGGTCTCCTTTGCTCACATTGGCTGATGGGCAGAGGGCAAGATTTTGTGCTGTCTTAGACATTTCCAGTATTTGGGGAAACAATAGGAAGCCTACCACTCTGAACCAGCTTGGTTGGCTCTCTGCCTGTTCTCTGCCTGTTCTTATGTCTCCAGGGATGTGATCTATATTTTCCTGCCAGGGAGCTCTATGCTGCCCATCTTGTGCCTTTTTCCACCTAGGGTGAGAGTTTCCCTCATCCATACTGAGGGGTAGGCAGTTGGCAGACTGCTGCAGGGACACAGGGTTTCCCCTTCGGGAGAAAGACGGAGGAAAGGGATTGCCTATTTTTGTTACTGTCTCTCCTTTTATCTGATTGCAGTCTGGGCAACTTCCCTGGAACCCTTTTGCAGTTAACTCCCACACCGCATTTCCTCTTCTAGGTGGGAGGGAGAGTATGCATGTCGGGATCCTATCCTAGAAAACTGGCCTGTGCAGCTCTACCTCCTTCCCTCTGGCTGCTAGAACTTCTCCCAAGATGGTCTGCTGGATAAAGGTTGTGGGGAAAACTATAGACCAGTGGTGGTTCCATTTCCCTTTTTCAACAACCCAGATATTTGGTTCAGTCCAGAAGATTCATCTTTTAGGTTAATTTTCTGCCTCTGGCTGTCTTAGCCTCCCCCATTTCAGAACCCCTGCATTATCTTGTGTCTCTCCTCCAAGCTTCTTCCCCTGTTCACTGCCTTCTCTAATCAATCATGTTTGAATCTTCTGGATCACTTTTTTAAACACCCAGTTGTACATCTGCATCAGCTCGGGACCACTGGCCAGGTGACAGTAGGAACTGTGTCTTTATGTATCTGTATTTACAGGAGAAGCAGAGCTGTGGGACTAGGCTGAAAATTCAGTATCCTCCAGTTTGAAACTATCGCAGAATATTGATGTTCTCATTCACCCACTATCCAAATGTCTCCTTTATAAGATGAGAAAAATATGTGGGATGACAAGCACTGTGCCAGCCACTGAGGCCTCTACCTGCAGGCCCCTTCAGTATTCCACATTTAAATCTCCTGCCAGAATTGCATATTCCCTAGTCACCTATTTATTTTATATTCTAGTCTGGGTATTTTTCTTCCTGAGTCATTATATTAAATTAGCACTCTTAATAAAAATTACTTGTCTGGAATTCTTTTTATAAAACCAAACTGATGGACTTTACCACCATCAACTAAGCAAGAACATAAATAGCACCCCTTTTCTTTAAAATGAGGTAGTGGTATTTACACAATCACTTGAGAACTGTGTGGTCAATCCATGGGAAGCTCAAACCATTATTTTGGATGAGATTAAATGCCTCTGTAAGACATTTTTCCAGGAAAGACAGAGATAAGGGTCATTTCTTTGAGTGATAGGGAAGTGTGTCTAATAACATCACTTGCCAAGGAACAATTCTCACTCCAAGTATTTTTCACACAGAATGGTGACTCACAGACTTGGGAGCAGGGAAGAGGAAAAAATTTTGGAAGGCAAAACATACTTCACCTTTTTCATATTTCTGAGGCGAAGTGGTAAGCCTGATGCACTTTTCTAGCTGGGCATTTGATTATATTACAAAAGTCCACTCTTACTTTGGGAGGTGGGACAGAAAGAGATAGAGTGACGGAGAGAGACAAAGACAGAAAGAAAGAGACAGAACTGCATGTCATTAATAAATAGATCATTATATATAAGAACATGGATTACCTCAAAAAGATCTTTTTTTAACATAAGAAACAAAATGCTTATTTACAATTGCATCAATTTTCTTAAAACCTGAATTTCTTACAGTCATCTACTGAGGGTCATAAACATACAGATAATTTCTCTCTTTCCATTTGCTAGAGTCCAAATGGTTATCTTGAACCTCTAGTCCATTTGTCTTGAGTCACAGTCCAATGTACTAACTCTTAGTTGCTGCTGCAAACACGCTAATTTTAAGGGAGGTGAGAATCCTTGGGTTTGTAAGGGATGCTCTATCAGGTCCTAAAAATTATTTTTCCTTTAATAAATTTAAAGTAGGAATGTATTTTTTACTATCTCTCACTTCTTTTCTTTTTCCTTTTACCAAAATATCCAAAGCCATAATTGACATGTGTTTTCACCCATTTCCACAAATCCACCTTAACACACTTTCTACTGAGTTTTACTGCAACTCACTCTAATGACCTTTAAGTTTATCAGTTAGACAGGTATCAGTGGAATACTATCTTGACTTATAAAAAGAAAAAACTGTTTTGGAGCTAAATATCTAAGAAAAAGAATATGTTTTAAGATGCTGACACATATTGAAAAATGAAATACCTTTCAATCATTTCAAATAATGTTGAGTAGTTTATTTGAAATGGAAATAGGGTTATCTTAGTTATTTTTCTTGTTCATGAGACAAAATACCCAACATCCAAAATTAAAGGAGGAAAGGTTTACGGTAGTTCACAGTCTGTATAGGTTTTAGTTCATAGTTGGTTGGCTGCAAGATGGGGTGGCATGGCAGTGGGGCATCTCAGCGGAGAAACAGTTCATGGCAGGCAGAAGATAACCAAGCAGCACCAGCTTGCCTTTTGCTTTCATTCCTCCAGGTTACCTGCCCTTGAGGTGGTTCCAGCCACATCCAGGGTGGACCTTCCCATTATCCATGCCCAGAACTATGCTAAGCCATTCAGTGGACTAATTCAGTAATAAAACACCCTCAATCCCCAGCATCACAAACTTAATTCCAATATCACACACCCCAGATCAGCCACCTCTGTAAAGCACAACATATGACCACATGAGCCTTTGGGGGGACATCTAGACACAGCTCTAACAAGGCTCATAACATATGGTTAAGCAAGGAAATAGCAGTTTCCAAATATTACACATAAAAAATGTTTATTAATACAGATACACACAAAATCATAGATACTGTAAAGTTGTAACAAATTAATGGCGATTATCTCTTGATTGTGAATTATTAGTAATCCCTCTTCCTCTCTCTCACCCTCTCATATTTTTTAAGAGACAAGGGTGTTACTCCATTACCCAGAGTGATCTTGAACTCATGGGCTCAGATAATCCTCTTGTTTTAGCCTCTCAAGTAGCTGGGACTAGAGATGCATGCCATTGAGCCCATCTTATTGATTATTTTAACCTTTTTTAGAGTATCCGTACATGTAATTTATGTCAATTTTTACTAATCTTATCCCCACTTTTACTCACTTTCCCATCTAGTAATCAAGAGTTTGGTAGCTAGATGTCATACAGTATAGGAGCACATCTAGGCCAGTATTACTAACGACTAGTGTACCAACCTGGTGAAGACTTTCTCTTGAATTACGGAGTTTGGTTGCTCCTTCTTCAGAAATGGCAATCTATTTACTCACTGTGGGGTAAGGTCCAGGGGTAGAAACATAAATAATATAAATATTGTAATCATAGTCTTAGCCTTCCAGTTGGACTCCCCACCACTCACTTTTCTGGGCAAACACACCATGGATACATGGCTTTGAAAATTAGAATTTTGACTATAAACTTGGTTTCCAAAGAGAACTAACATGTTATTGAGCACTTAATGTACTCCAAGAGTTTTATATGTAGGATCTCTGTATCAGAATTCTAAGTAATGTGCCTAAGGTCACCCAGCTAAGTGGTGAAACTCAAACCTAAGTCTGATGGAATGAGAAGTCCTATTCCTTTTCCCTACTAAATAGCCACCTCCTGACAATATTTTTTGAGTTCCTACTTTATGTCAAACACTGTTTACATAGGTTTGTTTGATCCTTGAGAAAAAATAGGTAGGTAATTACTCTTATACCAACTTACAGATGAGGAAATTATGTTCAAGGAGTTTTAACAACTTCAAGGTTACATAGTGCTACAAGTCTTGCTCAGATTTGTGAATCTCAAAACTGAGCTTTTTCTGTCCTTTTATTGTATTACTTTGGGCTCCTATAATGAACGTCACAGATATGGTGTCTAAAACAAACAATTATTTTTTCACAGTTGAGGAAGCTGAAAATTAAAGACAAGGTATGGGCAGGTTCATTCCTCCTAAGGCCTCTCTCCTTGGCTTGTAGGTGGCTGCCTTCTTGCTGTGTCCTTATACAGTCTTTCCTCTATACCCACTCATCATTGGGTCTCTTTATGTGTCCAAATTTCCCCTTCTGTTAAGGATACCTGTCAGATTAGACAAAGCCCACCTAGTGACTTCATTGAGCCACAGTTACCTCTTTGAAGGTCCTATTTCCAATTGTAGTCACATTCTGAAGTACTAGGAGTTAAAATTTTAACACATGGCTTGAGGAGGTGGATGTGTATGTGGAGAATTTAGTCCATTGCATTCATCTTATAAGATCATAATACAGATCTTTTACACATTCAGGTTTTTACCTGTTCAAAATACGTTTTTACATCTATGTGTGTGCAGAATTCCATCACATTTTCCACTGCATATAAAAATCTAGCAACACACTTTTTGTAGAAAAAGCTGATAAATGGGCTAACTACAGGTGAGGGATAAGCAGCAGACTGTACAGCTGTGTGGAAAAGGAAGTGATCAAGCCTGTCCCACCTACGGTTTCTTGTTTAAGCTATTGGAGAGAAGCAAAAATACAAGGCGTAATCCTTACTCTGCATTTTGGAAAGTATCTCCTAAAACTGGGTGGAGTAAGTAATGCCTTAGGGATGCTCATGGCCTCACACACATCACCTCCTCACATCCTGTGGGGGAAGATGTATCTGAGTGACTCAGAGAATGAGTTGGGAATCAGCCTAAAGCTTCTGAAATACTAAGTTCAACGTGCAAAAATGAGAATCCACAATCATTTTCACACTGAGTCAGTACTGACTAAAAAAATGATTCATTCAAACTAAAGCCAAATTCATTCAAAATAAAGCCAAACACCTACATGTCTTTTGGGCCATTAGGAAAAATTCATATCATATATGTGTATTTAGAAAATTCTCTTTTATACTTTTCCCAAATTAGAAACAACGCAAGGAATTTAGCTCAAAAGAATTAGCTATATAGGTTATGTAGCTAAAGCTATACCACATACACATAATTACATATACATGCTACAAAACATAATCTGAAATAAAACATGACCTACTTATTCAGATTGTATAGGCCCAAAATTAATCAAGACACTTGCTTTAAAATCCAAGCTATCAGTTCTGTTTAACTTCCTAAGACATTATTTCATTCTTTTCCTCTTTGTTTATTGTAAACTTAATTTAACATGTCAATGACTAATAGTCTTCAAAAACTAAGAGGAATGTCAAGAAAACCATGTATGTAACAAAAAGGTCACCATGATTTTATTCTTTTGCTTTTGAATTGTTTTACTAAAGGGGCTTATTATTAGAATATTTTTTAAGACAAATAATTCAAAAGGATTTGGAAAAGACTGCAGGAAAAAACTCAACTTTTGTAGCATTGCAGTTTGGTAATCCAAATACATGATGTCATTCTCCACTTTTTGTTCAATAAAAGCTTTCTTTTGTTAAGTACATGATCTCATGCCAATAAACCATTGTTTTCAGCCCTCCATAAATCTAATTTTCAGTGTAGACACTGCAGCAACATTTTTCTGTGGAGCTAGGGGTGTAATGGAAGGATTTGTGCTTTGGGTCACTCATTCAGGTTGTCACATTTCAGCCTCAGACCTGAGAGGCTCCTTGTTCGCTTATGTATTTGGGATTCCCGTGCAGGTGATGAGACTGAGAAAGATTCCCATGAGTAGCTTAATACCTCTGGCACCCCACCTGGTAATGAGCTAGAAACAAAGGTCAACCACGGGAGCCTTCGAAGAGGACGCCGTAACTCGCCAGGGCATGGATTTCCTGCATATCACCCAAGCGCACTGGTATCAAGTTATAAAGATAATTCCAGAAGAGGATCAAGGTAGGTCATTGGTATCAACAAATCATGGAATTAGTATGACTGAGCATTTAACTATAGTGATAAATTCTTTTCCTCTGAGTGAAATATTTAATCACTTCATTAATCTAGATCTCCTAGATCTCAGAAGACCTCCTAGACCTGTAGAAGAAGATCTAAGAGATAGATGGTATGAGGAGGAGGAAGGAAATAAAGGAGGTTACAAATTTGGGAAATAATTACATATCTCTTTGGCATAAGAAAAATGTGAGGCACAACAGCATATAAAACCATTCTGAGGTTTGTTCTTTGCACCTGCAACTTCCCCTGTCTGTTTTTCCATCTTCTTCCACCTTTTTGTAAGATTCCCAGTGACTTACTGTGTTATTAATGCCACCAATTTTGGAGCCCCATATCTAATTCTCCTCCCTGAAGAAACTTTTGGCCAGGAATGGTCCAGGCAATAATGCTGTGCCGGATCCCACTTGGGCCACCTGTTTCCAACGTCATCCCAGTTTTGTATCACTGATCAGTTTCTTCCATGTCCCCTTCAAATCCATGAAACAATCTTCTGTCTCCTGTCTTACTGCGGACATGTTCAAAATCCAGCCATAGACATACAGGTTTTCTAAGCATGGTTCTATGGATAATAGAGTCCTCTCCACCCATTCATTACTTCTCAATGCTTACAGAAGCTGAAGGGATTCCATTCCTTCCATTTCTGAAAAGGCTTCCTTTATCCACTTAATGTGCTGGGGGGAGAACTACAGGCCCCTCTAATCCATGAGAGGGAGACAGTGACACCCAGGCTGAACTATTGCCTAGCGTCATCTCTCCTATTGTTCTCCTACTGCGTTTATGTTTGCCATGTTTAGGAGTTTCTATTTAACGTTTTCTTGCCTACCGTGTATTATTTTCTGTCACTAAGCTTTCGTTTCTGTTAGCTCCCCCCAGTAAATCCTACTTTAACTATTTTCAGGAAACTCTTCCAGCCCATCGTTTTTCATTCACATCTTTTCCTTTTCACTCTTCTGCTGTGATAGCTGCAGTATAAAGTCCATTTGCCTCGTGTGTTTCCCTCATCCATCTTCTGTGGAACCCATCTTGGACCGATATTTACCTCCTTATTCTCTTCTGCCAGCAAAAAATGGTCATGATATCTTCCTTTCAAGCGGTCTGCTATAATTAGTCGCGGGTTCCTGGAACTTGGGATGGTGGTTGAAACAAGGAATAGGATGGCAGCTGGGACACAGCAGTACCACGGGGAACTGGAGCTGTGGGGAAAATGTGAAGAAGAGGCTACAGCGGCCAACATTTTGCAGGGATAGAATCTGAATATGCACAAGTGTTGGTAAGTCTGATGCTCAGCCAATGTATGAGTTCATGTAAACAAGGAAATCTATGAACATTAAAATTGATTATAAATAACAGAAAAATTATTGAAATGGAACAAAAGCTTAAATTTTATTTGGTCTGGTCAGTATCTGCTACATTTGAGTTTTCAATCCACATATCATTAATTAAGTAAGCACTCTTTTTTCTAAAACAGTAGGGTTTCCACATGAATTCTATGATTTAAGTATTTTTCCTATCTATTTCGCTCAGTATAATTTCCTGGGTTTTCCTCCTCCTTTGGCTAATAATGTTAGCATTCACGAGGACACCTTCCCTAACCCTCTTCCCTCCTTGTTATGTTTTTACCCTAAACATATCTTCTCTGTTTACACAATTTAAATGCCTTCTGAAACTTGTATCTTCAGTCCAGATGTGGCTTCTTAGTGTCCAACTTGAATATCTAACTAGGTACTGGTTGAATAACACTTCCAGGAATGGAGCTTGTGATATTTTTCCTCACTCCCACACCCATGACCATAAACCTAACCTTAACTCCACAGTCTCTGTTTTAAGAAGTAGCACTGCCATCTTCTAGTCGATGAGAAACCTGGCACCATCCCAGGGAAATTCTAATGATTCTATCTACAGCTCATGTCTTTGTCCCCCATTTCCCTCCTGATTACTAAAACACTTATCTAACCTGTGTATTATTCAGCTGATGACCCCTTCAAACTTGTTCTCCACATAGTTGCCAGAGTGATTGCCTTAGTCTGTTTTGTGTTGTTTAACAAAATACCTAAAACTGTACATTTTATAAAACAATAGAAATTTATTTCTTCATAATCTTGGCAGCTGAGAAGCCCTCAATCAAGGCATTGGTACCTCTGAGGTGCTTTTTGTTTCCTCCTCCCCTGGCAGAAGGTTAAAGAAAGGACAAGAAAGAGCAAAAAGGGGACAGTTCATCCTCTTATACGGGACTCATCTCCGCAATGATTAGCTCACTCCAACAAAAACAGCATTCGTTCATGGATGAGACCAATGCCCCATGACTCAAACACTTGCCAGTGTGCCACATGGGAATCCATGATTCTCTTGCCTCAGCCACCTGATTAGCTGGCATTACTGTAGGCGCACTCCATCATGTCAGCCAACAGTGATTATTTTCAACAAAGATGATCTCCTGCTACTTTCTTGATTAAAAACATATTGATGCTTGTTTATGGTGTCAGAGTGAATCCTGAACTTTTCTCATATTATCCAAAGACCCTCCCAGCCTCCCTCACTGCACCTCCGCCCCCACCTGAACCAAGTTACACCAGCATCTGATGTCCCTGGAAGCCTGGCAGGTCTTTTCCTTGATTCCTCAGACAGCTGATTCTTTTCCATTTTTTTTCAGTCTGTTTAATTATTTCTTTCTTTAAAACATAAAGACTGGGAAAGTTAACAGTTTTATTATTCTTATTACAGTATTTGTTATCTCATTGCCTAACCTGGTGCATGCTGTATAGTAAGTGCTCAAACATTTATGGAATGAATATTAAAATCGTCTAATAGATTACATGTAGAATAATAGTGAAAACGAAAAGATGATAACAGTAATCATTTATGTCTATCACTTAGCTCCATTAAAAGTATATTTCACTTTCAACCTGCCAGATAAACGTTGCTGTTAATTTTACTTGATCAAAATAGAATTTTGTGTACATGCAGTGTTACATGTGCTTCTTGCCCATATCTGTATAGTCTAACTCTCAGTTAGTTGATCATATCTAAAGCCTTTTAGCGCTGATTTTTTTTTTTTTTTGACTGAGGATTGAACCCAGGGCCTTGCATTGAGCTACATCCCTAGTCCTTTTTTATTTTGTATTTTGATACAGGGTCTTGCTAAATTTTTAGATTGCTCAGGCTGGGCTCCAATTCATAATCCTTTTCCCCAGCTTCCCAGAATGCTGGGATTACAGGCATGTGCCACGACACCTGGCTGACTTCCAGTTCTTAAGAAGAGAAGGATTGCAGATATACATGGGAGAATTTTAGACAGCTCTGGCAAATTTGTACATTTGCAATGTTAGCAAAACCTTAAGTTTTATTGACCTGATATCTTTACAGATTAAATGCTTTAGCAGAAGTATTTATTGTTATGTAAATATTATGACTGGCTAGCCTGGGATGGTTACGAGAGATCATTCCATTTAATGCTTAGCACCAATTCTTGCTCATACGGCTACTTTCTCATTCTTTGTTTTCCATAAATTTCAAATTTAGTAGCAGTTGTCCAGGCTGAAAGTAATCACACTGAACTGCCTCCTCTTTTCTGTATACTGAGGAACATCAGCAAGAAACAAACGAAGTGCTATTTATGAACCTTTATCAGGTGGTGCCGAGCAGCTGCGAGTAGTTAACTGTGAGATTTTTTTCCTTTCCTGCCCCTTTCTTTGGTCACTTAAACTCTGCTCTGATAAACATATAAAGAACCCAGCTGATAGAGATCTGGACTAGCCTCTAATTCTTTTAATTAATTTTGTACAAAGATATACATTTGCCTAGGTTTGCTTCAGTACATATTTTAGATTTTCTTTATAACTTTTTAAAAATTTGATGAATATAGAGACTGATGAATTATACATGATAGTAAAAAGACAATGCTTTTTACTCTTTCTTAGAGAAATATATTTATTTATTATTTGTTGACTGACTGATCAATGGATTGATTCAGGGACTGAACCCTAATCCTTCACACTAAGACTTTTGATTTTCATTCTCAGACAGGGTCTTGCTAAGTTCCTAAGTTGCCCATGTTGAACTTGAACTTGTGATCCTCCTGCTTAAGCTGTCCATCGTGCTAGAATTAATTACAGGGACATGCTGCCATGCCAATCTGAGAAATAGAGTATTTTTTTAAAAACTAACCAAAAATGATATCTAATTTAAAACTACTGGAATATGAAAGGCTTTATACCATGAAATTGCTTTTAAAAAAAGAACAAAAATTGATATAGTCCTCCAAAATGGAATTCCTCATAGGAAACAATTCCTGTATAACCTCTAAAATTGTTAATTAGCAGGCTGAATTGCCACTGGAATAGAATTTCTAGGTAGTTCTTAGTTAATGTAATGTTTACAGGGTGTGCACATGATAAAATATTGCAGAATAAAATTGGTTGAATTGAATTCATTCAAATTTAAGTGCCACAAATAGGTTAGATTCAGGGCATTATAAATACTTCTTAGGAACTGTTAGGGTAACCATTATCTTATCCTAAGGAGGCCTAAGTGAAAATATTTCATGAAGAAAGATCCTTTCAAAAAATATATACAAAAAATAATTATGACTACAAGAAGAAAATCAAGTATAATAATATCCAAGATGTTCCACATAAAGTTTCATATACACAATAATGTGACAGATTCTGCTCCCTTCCATTCTTTTGTTCTTATTGGATTGAAGAATGAGAAGTTGACAGTTTAATTTGTTTAATAATAGAATGTTATAGCTGAATGTAGTAATTCTCAACTTTCATTAATCCAGGCCACATTTTCCCTGTGAAGGAAAGAGGCCAGGAAACAAAAGTGAATTATCAAATGGATACACCTGCCTAACAAAGATGTTGGCTTCAGAAGTCGTGACCCATGGCAGTGCTCTCTCAATTACACCATGCTTTCTCTTGAGTTTTTTGGCTAAAGGAAGATATTCAAGGAGGAACTTGGAAAAAAGAGAGTAAAGTGAATCTCCAGATGGGTTAATAAGAAGAGTTTTCCGTGTGTCCTCTAGGCTTTCTCCCTGGAGGTTTCATGAAAGAGGTGAGCACTAATGCCCAAGGCCTCCACTGTGTGATGAATTAACTCCTCCCCACTGTGTACTTCTCCTGGCACTAGCTAAGAACTGTCCTTGGGAGAATAGCCATTCGAGTCATTTCCTGTGCTCTGTGGTTCCGATCAGGGATGCCAGCTGAGAAACAGCAGACCTCTAACACGGAAAACAGATTAGCAGTATGTAGGGAATGTGACCAGAGCTAGAAGGGTTTTAAAAAGTAAAAACAACAGGAGGGAGTACCAAGATGGTGGATTGGTAAGCAGCAGAGAAAAAGCCTTTTGGAGAGTCACCATCCAGATGCTGGAATATAGCAATGTGAGGAAGACAAGGAGGGAAGTGGGTTCCCTGGACCCAGGAAGGATCTGAAGCATGAGTTGAAGCCCATGGAGAGAGTGAAGAGAGAAACTTCAGTGAAGAGGATGGAGGTAGCCCGTGACACCTTCAGACTCACTGAATGAGACTAGCACTTCAAACCTGTGGACACATGGTGACTGCTGGTGACCCCAGAGGCCTTCACAGAAAGACACAGAGGTGGAGGAGGGCAGTGGATGTGAAGGACTGCATTAGCTGGTGATGAGTGTGGAGGGCTCAGTGGCCACATGTGAGACAGTGATTGACTGGAGGCCATCTTGTACAGGGGCTGGCAGAGCTCAGAACTCAGAGAGGCTGCTGGCTCCATCTAGCAGTTCCCAGATGGGCTCAGTTCTGAGGAGGGTGTGCTGATGGCTGCAGACTGAATAAATCTGGTTTTGGCCAGAAGGTACAGGCTCACTGCAGTTACCCACTACCACACCAAGAAGCTACTGCTGGCTTGCTGGGATAGATCTGTATGGATTGAGACTATCTCCACACATTGTCTTCCAATGACAGAAGAGACAAACTTGGGAGTGGACTTTTTTCCCTCTTTCTCTCGTTTGTTTTTTGTTGTAGTTATGGTTTTGTTTTTGGTTTTTTGTTTTTCTCTCCTTCATTGCTTGATCTTGTTTTTATGAATGTAAACACGGTCCTAGGCTCTCTATGGTTGTGTTCTTCATTCTTTTCTTCATTCTAGCTCTTCTTCTCTCTTTCCTGCCAGTCTTCAGAACCAGTTTCCCAGTGTTAGTGTGATCTCCCTTTGTCCTCTGGCTTTACTTCTAATGTCTATCTTTTCTTCTGCTTCTCTATTTTCTCCCTAGCCCATTTAGAATTTTAACTCCTGAAGACAAAATTGACATATTCAGTACTTGTAAGTTGCATATAATTTTATCGGGTTTTTTTCTAGATTTTGTTATATAACCACAGATCTAGTTCATATGGTTTAAGGTGGCAAATTAATGGTTAGCTCAGCTTGTCCTTTTCCAGGCTACGTTTGATGTTGTTGTCATTGCTGATGGTACCAATACAGGAAAAAGTGACATAATTGTTTTAAATAGCTGTTCTTCCTAGTATTTCAAGACTGAGATTGACTAAGGGTCACAGGAAATACTGTGACACACTGCCAAAGAACCAGAGGCTGGGCCAAATAGGGAGCAACTCCTCCTTCCCAACAAACTGAACAGGTAGAATCTTAAAACAGACTCAAAATCCAAAACCCAGTTACACCCAGGTGATATCTTTGAGAAATAGTCATTCCTAAGGGTTCTAACTAATAGCAATAAAGCAACCCACCTTAGGCAATTTATAAGCATCACCCCAGAAATTAAACTAAAAAAAAGAAAAATGAATGAGAAGACACTTAAACAAGATGCAACCCCAGACACCCAGCTCACCAAAGGCAAACCCAGGGGATAATCAAGTGGGACAACCTGAAAGCCACCCCCCTGGCCTCTCTGAAATGGTAACAATAAAGCAATTGAATGAGGCCCTAGGAAAAAACAAAATCAGAATTAATTTCTCAGATAACTGCAGAGATGGTGTCTACAATGAAATCCATGCTTAGTCACTCTAGAGAAGATACAGACCAAAAAATAGAGGAACTTAAGAAAATTATGAAAGCCACAAATGCTCAGCATAGGAAATAAATGGAATCCATAAGGCATATTCTAGCAGATATCCAGCAAAACAAAAATCTCTGTGAAAGTATCCACAACAGATTAAGCAAATGTGAGGACAGGATCTCTGATGTAAAAGACAGCTTTGTGGTTAGCAATCATGAAAAGAAAAGTTTCTTAAAAATAGCAAGGGACCATAAGAAATCTATGCAGCAGCTGCTAGATGAAACAAAGAAGAATAATTTAAGATTGACTGGAGTCAATGAAAAAGCAAGAGATAGCACAAATGATATTTTTTTAAAAGCTGTTCACAGATGTCATAGTAGAAAACATACCTGGTAGGGAAAAGAATTTGATGTAAGAAATTAGACCATTTCTGTAATTAAATGATAATGACAGTATAACATATTGGAACTTATGGGACACAATGAAAGCAGTCCTGAGAGAGAAACTTACTGTAGTGAATACCCATATCAGGAAAACAGAGCAAGAGCAAATAAACAATTTAATGGTGACACTCAAACTTATAGAAAAAGAAACAGGCTAAGCCAAAAGCTCATATAAGGGAGAAAATTATAAAGATCAGAGCAGAAATAAATGCATTGGAGACTAAAAAAAACAATAGAAAGAATCAATGAATCAAAGGGTTGATTCTTAGAAAAACTAAATAAACTTGACAAACCCTTATCCAACTTTTTCAAAAGAAGAAAAAAAAGACTCACATCCACACAAGTAGAAATGAAAGGGGTTAAATCATAACAGACCAGGCAGAAATCCAGAAGATCATCAATTCCTACTTTGAGAACCTGTATTCTAATAAGAAAGAGGATGCGGAAGAAAGGGACAGATTTTTATAATATAATATGAATTACCAAACCTGAGTCAAGAAGATATGAAAATCCTAAATAAACCGATATCAATCATTGAAATCAAACATATGATTAAAAACCTATCAACAAAGAAAAGTGCAGGCCCTGTTGAATTTACTGCTGAATTCTATGAGAAATTTAGAGAAGACTAAACACCACTATTTTTGAAACTCTTTAATGAAATTGAAAGGGAAGCAATAGTCCCAAATTCATTCCTGGAAGTAAGCATTACCCTGATACCAAAACCAGAAAAGGAGAGAACTGTATACCAATGTCTCTAATGAACATAAATGCAAAAATCATCAGTAAGATACTAGCAAAAAGAATGCAGCAAATCATCAAGAAGGTTATACATCATGACTGAATGGGATTCATCCCAGCAATGCAGGGATGGTTCAACATGTGCAAATCAATAAATGCAATACACCTTATCAACAGAGAGAAAAAAAAATCACATGGTCCTCTCAATAGTTACGGAAAAAGCTTTTGACAAAGTCTAGCACACACTCGTGATAAAAACCCTACAGAAAACTGGAATAAATGGTCTTTATCTCAACCTGAAACAATCCACCTATGACAAACCAAGAGCCAAGATCATACTAAATGGGCAACTGAAAACTTACTCTCTAAAATCAGGAACCAGACAAGGATGTCCACTGTCTCCACTCTTATTCAAATTAGTCCTGGAAACTTTAGACAGAGCAATTAGACAAGAGAGAGAAATAAACTGAACAAGGATAGGAAAGGAAGAAGTTACACTATCGTTATTTACAGATGACATGCTACTCCACATAGAAGACCCCAAACTAAAGAAGTGCTAGATTCAATAAGCGAATTGAGTAACACAGGTGGATACAAAGTCAACACTCAAAAATCAATAGCTTTCCTTTACATGAATAACAAACTCACTGAGAAAGAAATTAGGGAAACAGCACTTTTCACAATAGCATCCAAAAAATGAAATACCTAGGTCATTCTAATGAGGGAAGTAAATGACTTCTGAAAACTATCATACTGAAAGAGGAGATCAAAGTGGATATCAGAAAATGGAAAGATGTCACTTGCTCTTGGGTAGGAAGGACCAATATAGTGAAAATTGTCATATTTTCAAAGTGGTTCTACAGATTTAATGCAATCCCAACCAAATTCCAATAGCATATCTCACAGAATTAGAGAAAACAATTCTAAAATTCATTTGGAAACAGAAGAGACCTAGGATAGCAAGGCAATTGTGGGAAACAAAGGCAAGGCAGAGGCATTAAAATCCCTAACTTGAAATTAAATTATATGGCTACAGTAATTAAAAATACCATGGTACTAACAAAAAAGAGACCTAAATATTAATGGGGTAGATTAGAGGATTAGAACAACTCCAGACATACTCACCCAACTAATCCTTGACAAAGGTGCCAAATACTTTCACTGGAAGAAAAACACCTGTTTAATAAATGGTGCTGGAAAACAGGCTTTGCACATGCTGAAGATTAAAAGTGGACCCTTATCTTTCACTATGCAATAAACTAAATTCAAAATGGATCAAAGATATAAATATTAAAACAGAAATGTTAAATCTACTGGAAGATAGAATAGGTAAAACTCTTGAAAACATTGGTATAAGCAGACTTTTTGAATAAAACTCTATTTGCAGAGAAAATATTACAAAGAATAAACAGCTGGATTATAACTTATTAAAAAGCATTTGCACAGCAAAAGAAACCACCAATAGAGTGAACAGACAACCAACAATGTGGAAAAAAGATGCTTGTTGGATGTCCCTCAGACAAAGGATTACTATTGAGTATGTATAAAGAACTCAAAAAGATCTGACCTCCCTAATTTAAAGACCCATGACTCAAATGGGCATCTGAGATCAATAGAAACTTCTCAGATGAAGAGATACAAATGGCAAATAAATACAGCAAATACATATATGAAAAAAGTTCATCACTGGTCATTCAAGAGACACAAATTAAAACAACACTGAGATTTCATCTCAACCCAGAATAATTTTTACCAAGAAATCAATCAATAATAAATGCTGACAGGGATGTGGGGAAAAAGGAACTCTTCTCCGTTATTGATTAGAGTGCAGACTGGCTCAGCCACTGTAGAGATCACTGTGGAGATTCTTCAAAAACCTAGGATAGGAGGTCCCATTTGATCCAGCCATTGCCCTTCTGGGTATCTTCCCAGAAGAATTAAAAACATCATACCTCAGTGATACATGTGCACCCATGTTTATAGCAGCATAATTTGTAATAGCTAAATCTTGGAAACAATCCAAATGCCCATAAACCAAGAAATGGATAAAAAAGATGTGGTCTTTTTGTACAATAGAGTACTACTCAGCTGTGAAGAAGAATAAACTGGAGACATTTATAGGTAAATGGATACAACTCAAGATCATACCCATAAGTGAAATAAAACAGATGCACATGTGTGAACATTGTACTGTCTCCCTAGTGTGAGAAGCTAAAAGAGTAAATAAGTTCCAAAATGTACAATGGATACTGTAAAATGGGAAGAAACTTCAAAGGGAAAGAGAAATTGGGGTGGAGGACTGGAGAAAAAACAGGAAGGGAATAGTAAAAAAAAATGTATATGTATGTGTATATATATATATATACACATACACACACATATGTATATATACACACATATACATATGTATACACACATATACATATATACATATGTATATATACACACATATACACATGTATATATACACACATATATACATATATACACATATGTATATATATACATGTATATATATATATATATATATGGTAGTTAAGATGGTTATATTCCTAATTTCTCTTAGTCCATTGAAAAGAAAGGTTTGTGCTAATATTGTTCTTGTACACTGAGTAATTAATTTAAAGATAACATCATGCAGTGCATTAACCATTGTTACTTTCATATTATCTTGTTTTGAAATTTGGTTTTATTTTTTTCTCTTTAAAATAAAAAAGAAAATACAACAGCTTGGTGCCGGAAGCAAGGTGAGAATGTGGGCTTTGTAGCATTATAAACTGAGTATAAATCCATTATATATCACTTAAAGTTTATGCCACAGGAGAAAGAGACCAACTTTTCTAAGCCTGTTTTTCTTCCCTGGAAAATAAGAACAATATAGTTTGCATCTCAGCACCCTTGTAAAAATTAATTAACATTAATCATATGAAGCACTTGACCCACTAGAGATACTACACACATGTTTTAAGCAGGAAATTTTAACTAAACACATGGTCTTTGGACTTGGATAGACTTAGGCTCCTATCCTTATGCTATTAAGAGGTTTCGTAATTAAGTACCTAGGACATTACAGAAACTCAGTAAAATGTCAGCTCCTTTTATTTCTTCTGAGCGCATCACTTTTCATCAACTTGTTAGTATCCCACATGGGTTCTCAAACTGTAATGTGACTAGAATTTCTTGGAGTGCTTGATAAAACAGACTCTTGGGTTCCTTCCCAAGAGTTTCTGATGCATTAGGTCTGAGGTAGGGCCCATGATTTTTCATGAACCTCACTTGGATATTAATTTAGATATAGAACAAATATGTTTGGTTACTGGAGGAACAAACTCTTAAGCTCCTTGAACTCCTTCTTGGTTTCTGATTGAAAGCCATACTGAAGTATGTATATCATTTAAGGCATCTTAATTTACTCTGACACTGATAGTAGCCACAGGCCTGAATTCTATTTTCAGTTCTGTATTGTTTTTCATCCTCCATTCCTCTACATACTGCTTTGGAATGCAGAGTTCAGTTTGAAGTCAACAAGAAGAAAATTACCAGGTCAATACTTTTTAAACCAGCCAATTCATCTCAAATGAAAAGCTCGGCAACATATTTTCCAGTTCCACAATTTTCCCAGCTTTCTTATTACTTCTTTTTACAGGTGGAAATTTAGGGTAATCAGTTGAACAGTAAATCTAATATTGTGATCCAAACACTGCCTCACTGACTCACAGTTAGGGATACATAAGTGGAACACACTTATACAGGCCAACTTCAAGGTCAAACACTAGCGTTCCAAAACTAGCTGGAGAATATATTTCATTGGTCCTACTTGGTTTTATCTATGACTTTTAAAATGTGCTATCTGTTATAGATTGCATACTTTTGTCCCTCCAGAATTTGTATGTTGAAGGGTTTATCCTCACAAAAGCTCTATATTTGGAGAGGGAGACTCAAAATAAGCAATTAAGTTTAGATTAGATCATTTGGGTAGGGTTCTGATCTGATGGAATTAGTGTCCTGATAAGAAAAGAATACCAGACAGCCCATTCTTCATGTACACACCCTGGAACAAAGGCCAAATGGAGATACAGCAAAGGATAGCTGTCTTCAGGCCAGGAAAAGAATCCTCACAAGAACTCAACCCTATTGGTGCCCTGATCTTGGAGTTCCAATTTCCAGAACTGAGGACACAGGCTTCTGTTATTTAAGCAGCCCATTCTATGGAATTTTTATGGCAGCCAAAGCAAACTAATATGAGGTGTGCATGGTCTTGTCCTAGGGTGGTTAAAAAAAAACTGATTGAATGTTGTGCTTGGTACCTTCCATTTGCTCCTGCAGGTCCACTTCCCACCATCCTCCCCCCTCCATAATCCTAAATTGGGTATTTCATCTATTTTCTATCAGAAAAACCAATGGTATGATTTTCAACATTTTAAAAGCTGGTTGATTTTGTGTGGAAATATATCTAGATTTTCAGATTCTCAGGAGAAGTTGGAGATCTGGTACTTCCCTTTTAGACTGGGCGTTAGCTCCCAAGCTGGCCATAGCTTCCGCTTGGCATACTTTACTCAATTACTTTACCAGGACAGCCTCTGCAGCCATCTATGAATAGCAGCCCTGGTCCTCATGAGCTAAGGTGAAGGACACCTCCTAGCCCAGATGCTCAGAAGTCCCTTTTACCAGACCCTGCAGTTGCTACAGCAGCGTTTCCTGGAGCATTACCATGGGGTGATTAAAGTCATTCTGCTTGGAAGTGCCTAAGAATCTTTCCCAAGGCAAGACAACCAGCAATACATTGTGAGATAGAATTCTTCATCCTAGGAGGAATAATTCTTTATCTTGCTCAGGTTTATTTTTATTGCCCGCAAGTCTCAGTTAAGCCCCACTGTGTGATTTTTTTTATTAGTGACTTGTTTAACATTAGTGTCTTGTATAACATTACTTTGAATCAAGGGACCCACTTTATGGCAAAAGAGTTCAACAGTAGGCACATGGACATGGAATCTACCGGCCACGCCATACACCACACCATCTAGAATTTACTGGTATGACAACACAGTAACATGGCCTCTTAGAGACAAGCTGAAACACCAGCTTGAAGATGACATCATGTGAAAAGGGCACACAATTCTGTAGGATGTAGCACAGAATTTTAACCAATGGCTATTTTGTTGGTCCTGTGTCACCAAAGCTAGACTGTACAAATCTAGTACCTAAAGGGTAGTAGTAGGAATGTCCATCACTACCACTCTCTGGATCAACCTGAGCAATTTTACTCTCTGATTCCTGCAGGGCAAATACATCTACCATGGGAGCTAAGTGAGAGTCATACCAAATTTAAAGCCTTGGCTACCACCTAGACACTTCTTATACTAGAAGACCAGTATGAAAATCAAAGAGTTCACACACTGACAGTAGAAATTGATCCTCATAATTATGAGGAAGTAGGGTGGTTACTAGATAATGTGCACACATAGGAACTTGAGAAACACTTTGGTGGCTGCTTGGGCCTCCTGCTTGCCATCTCCTGCTACTCTTGGGCCTCCTTTTACATGGCCAGTCGCCATGACCATGATGTAATAAGGGTATAGTGACAGAGGCTCAGGACTCTCAGAAAGGAAGGTTTGCTTTGCCTGTAGGTTTCTCTTGCACATGGACCTTCATCTTGGGCTCAGTTTTAGGTTGTCCTAAGACAATCTTCTACCCCCAAGTTACTATCCATTCTTCTACTATTATATCGTGTCAGGCAAGTCCCCCAGGCCCGCAAACTGTGGATAAAGGAATAAGTGATAAAGTATTACCTGTTATAACCCCAGAACCAAATGAAGCAGTGCCAACTGTAACACGTTGCAAAAACCTCCTTCTTCTTGTAAATTTTCCCAGAAGTCTGTGAATTAAGAAGCTATGATAAGCTGGAGTGAGAAGAAGGTGGAACTGAGGATGGGCTACAGGAGATACTGCTAATGGCTATTCAGATGCCCTGTACATTTTTTACCAGTCACTGTGATGCTGTTAGTAGAGGGTCATCTATGAAACCTCCAAATTTTACCCTTAGATTATGGGAACAACCTACTGAGTGGTGTCTCTGAACTACACCCCCACAAACATGACTACTCCAAAACAACAGACGAATGGTGCAGGAATTCAAAGCCCTACTCCCTAGCCCCAAGGTAGGATGGACTGTGGAATGCAATTTACTACTGAGAGCTCCCTTCGAGGTGATTGAACCTAATATCATACCTTCACTTAGCTTCTCACCCTTCTCTACCCTCCTTCCTTCACTTGCTCATAGATAGCTCCTGAAAGCTTTACTTTAATGAATCACTTGCACAAGGACCCCCATATCAGACTCTCTTCTAGGTTGTTCTAAGATAGACTTCTACCCTAAATTACCATCCCTCTCTCTGATACAATATTAAAACTTCCCATTACTGGGCTAACTGCATGAGGAAGATTATGCCAATGTGCTAAGAATATGAGCTTATAGGTGTTATAGAAGTTTATAATGTCCTTCAAAAGTCTCATGTGATCAGAGGTAGCTTTGGAAACTGACTGGACCATTGGGAAACTACATTCATCAGTGGCTTAATCCACAGACGACTCCATTGCTGAATGTGCTGTAGGAGACAGAGTTATTTTGTAAGAGGCAGGTCACTGGGCACGTGATCTGGAAGAGCATTGTGGTGGATTAACCAATGGAAAACTTGTAACATCCAGCTGAACTGAGTCAGTGCGGATCTGGGAGGGGAAGGTCCGCCTGAGGATTGCTGCCAGCAACATGAGAGGAGATCTGGAGGGGAAAGTGGCGTGCTGCTGGAGAAGGCTATAAGCCTGCAGCTGGACTCGAGGACGTTGCCACGGGCCCTAGGTCTTCAGCTGGAATTATGGAGGACTTTGCTGGGGGATCCAGGCCCTCAGCTGGATTCCCGGCATCTCTAGTATGTTAAAAGGTCTCTTGCACTCCTCTGCATTTGCCTTTTTGGGTGAATATTATAAAATAATCCTATAAATTATTTGTCTTGCATTAAATCCATTCCCTGGGGAACACTGACTAGCGCAAGCTTCTCCCTCTCCCCAGCTCCTCCTCTGCGCTCTGCTGCCTAGCGGTCGTGATGTGAGCAGCTGTTTTCCATCTGACTCTTCCACTGTGCCCTTCTTGCCTTGGAGCTAGCTCACTCTGGACTGAATCCTCTAAAAGCCAGGAGCCAAAATAAATCTCCATGCCTGCAAGTTGTGAGTGTCAGGTATTTTGTCTCAGGGGTGAGAAAGTGAGTAAAGCAGGTGTCGAGAGGAAAGACTGCCCACTTTATGCCCATAAGTCCTGAGGCACCTGTATATTTTGAAGACCCTGATGTCTATTAAGCTGGAGAAACAGAGTTGCTCCTAACGCTTACAAAATGAAGAAAAGGATTAAGCGAAATGTTCAAGAGCCTAAAGATATTCTCCATATATACCAAAGAATGAGGTGGATATATATTCAAATAACTCAAGTTCTCCACTTTATATTACTTATAAAATTAGAATCTTTTTAGATTTATGGTAACATTCTTTGTATAGTGATTTTGTTTTTCAATTTTAGGACCAGAAAATTTTGTTTAATTACTACATAAGAATTTTCCAAGTAATAACTGCAGTATTTGTAGCACTTCTCTGTGCTGACCTACACACAACTTTCAAGTTATGATTTTCTTCTCCTGCCTTTTTTTCTACACCTTAGTCATTTCTCAAATTTTAATTATTTCAGGGCATAAGAGAAAACTCTGGAATACAGAGTGAGGTTCTTTTCTTAAATATTCCTTGCTCTGTTTGTGCCTGGAACTATTTATATATTTAGAAAAGAACCTTTTTCTGTCATTACAAATCGCTTGGTACACATACAAAGCACACAGAAAGAAGACAGTGGAGTTTACCATGATGGAAAGGAGGAGAAAACCTTTAATTCTAAAAGTGAAATTCCATTTCATCGCTAATTAAAGCATTAGGTGTTGGTGTTTTTCTGCATAACAGTGCCCAAACTACTTAGCTTTTTATATCAAGCTGACACTTATTTTCCTCTAAGATGTCCTCTGGAAATTTGCAAGCATTCCAAAAGTGCTCCTATTTTTTTTCTTAAAATCATAACACATTACTTGGAAAATAAAAATGGTCAATGTTTCATGTTCACTGTTTTGAAAGATTTTATAAATGCCATTTCAAAAACTATAAAATCTCTTTAAAGTTTAGTTGAAAGCAGCATTATTTCTCCATAATTTTTAAAATTATAGATGCTTGCTCAGTTAAATCAGCATACTCTGATTTAAGTTGTGTAAGTTTTATTTTATGTTGTTGGCTTAGAAATTATTGTAAACTCAATTTGGTGGTTTTACAATGTGGTTTTTTTTGACACAAGGTCTTGTTCTGCTGTCCAAGCCAGCCTTGAACCTTCTATGTAACACTAGGCTGGTATCAGTTCTTCTGCTTCAGCTTCCTGAGTACTGGAAGTTGGCATGTGGCATCATTCCCAGCTTTATATAATGTGACTTTTTAAATTATCATTTTTCTATCTAATTTTACCTAGGCTCAGAACACTTTTAATCTACCTCTTTTTTTTTTTTTTCTTTTTTTTGAGACAGGGTCTCACTGCATAGTTCACACTGGCCTTGAGCTCACTTTGTAACCCAGGCTGGTCTCACACTCTCAATGATCCTCTTGCCTCAGCCTCCCAAGTGCTGGGATCACAGGTGTACGCCACCACACCCAGCTTCTCTTAATCTTTTTCTTCACTCTGCTTTCCTTCTCCTTTACTTCCTTTCTGAGCAATTTAGTCTGAACACTCTTAGGTGAGATGAAACAGGGATTCAAATGATCGAGGAGGACAGGAGAATGCTGAGATCTAGGGTGGAGAGGAGGAGTCCGTGTGTAAAGTTACTCATAATTGTTGTAGGAGCATGAATGAGCTGAGAGAGACCTGTACCAGTGGAAAGCCTGCTGGGGGTGCTTATAGCCTGAGCAGTGTGAGCGGAGCGTTCTCATGGGGACTGACGGTCTGGCTAGGATGCTGCAGCCTGAGCTGAGTCAGAAGGATGTCCACACAGGGCGTGGCCCAATTTGCAATATCAGACAAGGTATTAGGAATGTCTGCACAACTGGGAGGGTAGAAATGACTGACATGCTGTGGTGGACCCTGGGCAAGGTGGTAATGGTGTCCACAGTTGAGGGCAGTGGTGGAGACACTGCAGCAGTGACTTGATACTGGAGTCCCAAGTCTGAGTGAAAATCACCCAGTGACTTGTTACTGAGTACTGAGATCCAGATAGGGTGGAGGAGCACCCACATGGGCAGGTGGAGGGGTGAGGTAAGCGGTGTCTAAAGCAGAGTGTTAGAACAGAAGCACATTCTGGTGGATGTCTTCATCTGGCAGGGACCCGTAGACTGATCACATACAAGGACATTGAGGAAAATCAACAGATTTACAATAATTATAGCCAGTGTTCTCATTCTCAGAGAGGGTTCTTGAAAATATAGAAAGAGAAAAAACCTAGATTGAATCCTGGAGTCATCAGAATGGAGTTGAGGTTACGGTGGAAGCATATATAAGTACCTGGTTTTCTAGGTAGATGGATGGATAGAGACAGACAGACAGATGCTAATGTGCACAAATGCATGTGACCCTCTAGCTCAGCTTGTGGCATAGAAGTGTAGTATCTCGACAATAGCAAACACCCAACGCTTACATCTTTACTTCTAATTGCCTTTGTTCATTAAAAAGAACTAAAATTCCTTTGAGAAGTGGCCGATTTTACAGCCATTAATTTATGAGATAAGTTTGAAGTACTTTTTGTGCCAGAAAGTAAGAAAGTGCTCAAAGACAAATAAAGGAATGTGAGAAGGTCACAATCCAGCTCCAAGGGGCTCCTATGGACCAAATCTTCAATAATTATCAACACAAATAGTGACAGCAATGGGTTGTCAACTACTGAATAAAAAAACACGGAAAGCAATTGAATTGAACGGAAAACCATGAAAGAGTCCTTGCTAATACACATACCTAAATTAATAAGTGGAGGGTTTGTTCTAGCACAGGATATTTTCACAGTTTGAAAGTGTCTCTCAACAAAATACACATTAGTTGCAAAGGGGAAAGCAATAGCTAATAGTAAAGGAGCGTGGCAGACACCATCTCAAATAAGGGATTAGAGCGAACACCGTCAGAAATGAGATGAATAAAGCCACGCATCACTTGATAGAACGCAGCCCGAGGAGCACGGCATCCCTCCCTCAATATTACCGTCAAAGATGCACAAAGTGAAAACCTAATCATGTGAAAACACCAGACAAATCTACGTCAAGAAATATCATGTAAGATAATTGACCTGTAATGGGCACTGTCATGGTCATGTTCCGTGCAAACCATTATTGAGATAATTGGCAAAACGCGAATGGGGTCTGAGACTCAAAGCATGGAAGGAAGCGATTTAGTTTCCTGATTTTGACGGTTACCTTGCAGTTATGTAAAAATAAAACGCTCTTGTTTGTAGGCCACATATTATCAGTTGGTGTCACAGATTATCACCCCACCAGCTTACTCTTAGTGAGTGCAGAATGAAAAAAAATTTTTTTGTACTGTTGGTAATTTTTCTATAAATTTAAGTTTGTTTCAAAGTCAGAAAAAAAATTAAAAATTTATCTCTCGTGAATTTTAACATAATGGAAAAATTCATTTTAAGTAGAACGTGCTGATTAAATTGTAAAAGTGATATATTTTCTCCAGATGCCTTTTAATCACTGTGCCCTGGATCTCCTGCCCATCTCTGGTGACTGCCTGCGTCTGGGCCTGCGTGGCCTCCCGCGGTACACAGATCCACCCAACGTGGCCTCTGCTTACCTGGAGCCAGCTCTACACAGCAACTAGAGTCATCTTGGGAGAATGGAAGCTTGCGCGCGCACACTTCTTGCTGATAAAACTCCTCTACCTTCCGGTGACTTAAAATAAAACCACAACGCCTTACTGCATGCTTTGCTTTCCATGCTGGAGGTCAGCATGTTCTTCCCTCCTGTCCCATTCCACTCGCCTTCCCTGGCTACTGCATGAGTAAGGTGTTGCTAACTGGGACCTCAGGCTGGTCACTGCTTTCTTTTACAGGATCAAGCCTCCACTCAAAAGCAAAGGCCATCCGATCTCCCAATAGAAGGTATCGCAGTCTGCCCATTAGCAGCCTCTGTATTCTTCACAGAATTTATAAACAGGTGAAATGGTCCTCCTGCTCAATTATTTATTTCGCGTATGTCGTACTGCAAGGACGAGGAACGCGCCTGTGACCTGGGATGCCAAAACGGTTCTGCTCCGGCCCTCCTATTTTGCTGTTCTTCCTGTGCAGTGTGAGTCAGCGCTCCATAAAAACAACCTGGTGCGCTCAGGTTATGGTTCTAATTAACGGTACGGTGTTTGCCCTGGGAACAACCAACTGATTTATAATTATTGAGATGTTTGTCCTGTGACCAATCAATTGATTAACTAGGTACTGTTTGACCTGTGTTTATATGAAAACAACTTTGTAAAAACAAGCTCCTTGTAAGATGTTCTTGGCCTCGGGCCACCTTTTTACAAAGACCCTTTGAAATAGTGTTGAGTGTTAGAAATAAATGAGGAAAGTCCCAGCTGCATTTTGTTGCTGCTTCTTTCGCTCTGGGGGTCCAGCATCCCGAACCCACCCTTACGGAGACACTCAGAGCTCACTTACCTAGTTAGCCTCCTGTTAGTTGCAGCTCATTGCTATACCATATTTGAATACCTAGAAGGGAACCAGCTTGTCAGTATAAATGAATGAGTGAATGACAAAAAAGTAGGTTAAGAATACAAGCTCTGCAGGTGACTTTTGAACCATGTGAACATTTTTCAGTTCGGAAAATACAGTTAAATTCTTCAAAGAGAGAAATGAGCAGATGAGCATCATAAAAAGTTAGAAGAGATCGTTTAAATAACTTTTGAACACAGTACCCTGACAGTATACTCTTCATGAGAGGAATTCTTACATATCCTCAGTGAGATACAGTCTAAAAACCAAAAGAAATGCAACAAGTCTTGAACTTGTTTTCATGGTAATGACATTGGTGCAGTAATTCAAACTACTTTGTGTGTAATATAGATAAAGACTTTAGTAAATATATTGAAACTATTTGAGAATCAAGTTTCTTATTGTGGGAAAAAAGGTATAAATATGAAATGAGAGAATAAGAAAAAGTTCTATTATATCATCAGGAACTTACAACTTTAAAAATTATAAATTCCATATACACTTGTAATTCTATGTTCATATGTAGTCTAGGATTTCTAGAAATGCCTCAAACTAGTGACAGCCATAGCTGAAAACTTGAATGTGGCTAAAATGGTGAACTTTGTATTACATGCTATTTACCACAATAATCAGTAGTTTTAAAAAAAAGAAGAAAGCCAACAATGACAGCTCTTTATCAAAAACATATTGACTTGGTTTCTAAACATCATTCCTCAGTAAAGTAAACCAAAGATCCTTAGAGAAATGACTGATTCTAAAACCAGGATAGGAAAAGTACAAAATACTTACAGAGAAGAAAAGCAAAGACTTGCCAAAATATTAATAAATATGTTTCAAATAAACATGAAGCCTGGTTTTACAAGGTTTCCACTAGTCAAATTTGAACACCAAATAGAGAAATGGCCTCTATGGCAGAGAGATCTGTGGTTAACCAGACAAGTTTGTGTTATAGACTACGTAAGGCAAAGTAATGGGAACCTCTGCATCTGTGCAATATTTTCTATTTTATTTTATTTTATTTATTTTATATTTAGTACTGGGAACTTAACCCAGGGCCTTCACACTGGGATAAAGTCTGAGCCCTTTTAAAAATTCTTTGAGAGAGGGTGTCACTAAATTGCTGAGGCTGAGCTCAAACTTGGACCCCTCGGGCCTTCCCCCCCAGAGTAGTGAGATAACACCATGATATATGCACCATGACACCCAGCGTATCTGGGCAGTATTTGTCTTATTTGAATTTTAACTTTTATTGGTACATATTTGAAGTACAGAATGAGTATATTCCTTGTGGGAAGTCAGTACATGTACATAACACACCTTAATTCTTTTTCATACCCTTCACCTCCCCTCTCTCCTCCCTCTCTATATCTTGATTCCCTTCCACTGTCAAAAGGTCTGTCTCCCTGTTTCCTATTATATATCTTTTATTTTGTTCTTTATTTATAATTTGTGTTTCTCATATAAGAGAAAGCGTGTGATATTTAAGTTTGTGTGTCTGATTGCTTTCACTTAACATGATGGTCTCAAGATGCCTCCACTTTCCTACAACTGACTCCTGTTCTTTCCTATGGCAGAGCAGTACTCAAGTACATACAAGTACCAAATGTGTATTGATATCTAGACTGTATAGAGCTCATATATTCTAGATATCACTACACAACTGTGTCTAAATATTCTTTATCCATTCGTCTGCTAATAGACATATAAGCCACTTTCAAAATTTAGCAATTATGAATTGTGCTTCTATAAACATAAATATGTATGTGTCACTGAAATATGATGTCTTTAACTCTTTCAGGAGATGCCTAGAAGGGGAATAGTTTGGTAAATGGGATTTCTATTTTTATGATTTTATTTGAGATGGTTTCACTGTGTAGTTCAAGCTGGCCTTGAACTTACTGTGTAGCCCAGGCTGACCTCAAACTCACAGCTATCCTCCTGCCTCAGCCTTCCAAATGCTGGGATTATGGGCGATTACTACCATGCCTGGCTATTTTTAGATTTTTGAGGAATCTCCATACTGGTTTCTATAGTATTTGTACTATTTTACATTCCCACCAACAGTGTAGAAAGGTTCCCTTTTCCCTGCAGTTTTGACAGCATTTCTTATTTGATTTCCTTTTTTTATTTTTATTTTTATTTTTTGGTAATGGAAATTGAACTCAGGACCTTGTGCTTGTAAGGCAAGCACTGTGCCACTGAGCTATATCTTGATATGATAAGAGTCATTCTTGCTGGAGTAAGATGGGATTTCAGTATGTTTTAATTTGTATTACTGTAATGGCCAGAAATGTTAAACATTTTCTTATGTATTTATTGGTCATTTGTACTTCTTTTTTTTAAGAGGAAAAAATAAACAAAAACAATACAAAATTTCAAAACAAGATGATAGGAAATTAACAGTGGTTATTATATTGCATATTGTTATCTTCAGAATAGTTGCTCAGATTACCAGATGCAGGCATGCAAAATTGATTTAACAGTATAAGCACTAACTGTTCCTTTCAGTGAACTAATAGAATAGTACAATTATCTTAGCTATCTTTGTGTGTGTGTGTGTGTGCATGTGTGTATGTGTGTGTGCGTGTGTGTGTATTTCCCTTCCTTCTTTTCTCCTTTCCCCCATCTCAGTTGTTCTTTCTTTTTGAGCATCTTCTTTCCCTTTCACAGTATCTATTGTACCTTATTAGTGCTTATTCACTCTTTCAGTTTCTTACACTAGGGAGACAATATAATGTTGACACATGCAAATATGATTTACTTTACTTATGAGTATGGTCTCTAGTTGTATCCATTTTCCTATAAGAGTGTCCAGTTTACATTTCTGTATAGGTGAGTAATATTCTATTATAGAAAAATACCACATTTTTTTATCCATTCCTTGGTTGATAGGCATTTGGGTTGTTTCTGAGATTTATCTATGAGAAATTTTGCGCCTATAAACGTGAATGCACATATATTGATGTGGTATGGTTTTCAATTCTTCTGGAATAATACCCAAAAGAGAAATAACTGGGTCAAAAGGGACCTCTAATCCTAGTTTTTTGAGGAATCTCCACACTGAGTTCCACAGTGGTTGTACCAGTCTCTACTCCCAGCAACAGTACAGAAGGTTTCCTTTAACCCCACTCCTCCCTTATTGGTTGATTTCTTGATGATAGCCATTCTTTCTGGGGTGGGATGGAATCTTGGTGTTGTTTTAACTTACATGTCTCAAATGACCAATGTTGTTGAACATTTTTTCATATAATTCTTTGCCATTTGTTATTACTTCATGAGAAGTGTCTAGTCATCTCAGATGCCCATTTTTTTTTTATTGGATCTTTTAATTTAGGGGGACTGATTTTTGTCTGAGGGACTGTTAGATAAAATTTCTTCCCACTTTGTGGGTTTTCTTTTCACTCTGTTGGTGATTTCTTTCAATGTACAAAACCTTTTCAATAAGATGAGATCCCAGTTGTTGATTCTTTGAAATATTTCCCATGCAGTTTGGTTTTTATTCATGAACTCTCTGCCTACACAAATATCTTCACAATTTCTACCTACTTTCCTTTCCAGTAGATTTAGTGTTTCTGTTTTGATATTTAGAACTTTAATCCATTTTTACTTTAATTTAATGCATGGTGATAAACATAGGTCTAGTTTTGGTCTTCAGCATGCAGAAATCCTGTTTTTCCAGCATCATTTATTAAAAAGGCTATCTTTCTTCCAGTGAACATGTTTGGCCCTTTTGTCAAAGATAAGGTGGCTGAGTGTGTTTGTAGTTGTGTCTGCAGATTCTAATCTGTTCATTGATCTTCAGGTCTGTTTTTCTGCCAATACCATGCTGATTTTACCACAGTAGCTTTGTAGTATAATTTCAAGTCAGGGATTGTGATGCCTCCTGCCTTGCCTTTGTTGCCCATGATTGCCTTTGCTATTCTAGGTAACTTCTGGTTCTAGGTGAATTTTAGGAATGTTTTCTCTAGATCTGTGAGGTATATTAGTAGTATTTTGATAAGGATTGCGTTAAATTTGTATAACAGTTTTGAAAATATACCATTTTCACAATGTTATTTCTTCCTATCCATGAGCAAGGAATATCTTTCGATTATCTGAAATCCTTTTTGATCTCTTTTTTCAGAGTACTGTATTTTCACTATATAGATCTTTTACTTCCTTTGTTAGATTGATTCCTAAGTACTTTATTTTTTTGTTTGCTATTATTAATGTTGTGGTTCCCCTGATTTCTCTCTCAGTGAATTTGTTGTTTGTGCACAGGAATGCTATTGATATTTGAGTGTTGATTTTATATCCAGCTATACTACTGAGCCATTTGTACTTCTGAGAAATGTCTATTCATTTTTGTTACCCATTTTTTGTCCCTATCTGTTATACTGTTAGTAGGGTTCTAATTTTTTGAGATATATATATATACTTTTTTTGAGTCTCTTTGAGACAGGATCTCGCTATGCAGTTCAGGCTGGTCTTGAGCTCATTTTGCAGCTCAGGCTGGTCTCAAACTCACAACGATCCTCCTGCCACAGCTTCCCGAGTGCTGGGATTATAGGTATGTACCACCACTCCCAGCTGTTTATATATTCTTAATATTAATCCTCTGTCTCAAAAATAGCTGGCAACATTTTTTCTTACTCTGTAAGTTGTCTCTTCACTCTGTTGTTTATTTCCTTTACTATGCAGAAGCTTTTTATAATTTGATATGATCTCATTTGTTGATTCTTGATGCTATTTCCTATGCAATTGAAATCCTGTTCAGAAAGTCCTCACCTGCCCTTAATCATAATGGAACAACCAAACTACTCTAGACTGTGTGAGATCCTATAAGGAAACTAACCTACATTCTTTGAAAATGTCAGTGTCTCAAAACACAAAAGTCTGAGCAACTTCGTTGAAGATAACAATATGTAATATAACAACTATTGGTAATTCCTATAATCTTGTTTGAAATCCGGTATTGTTTGAATTATTTTTGTCTTGTTTTGCTTTTGTCTTTGTTGTTGTTGTTTTGTTATTTTTTTCTCTTTAAAATAAAAAAGAAAATAGGATGACTGTCCTAGATTATAGGAACTAAAGCAGTGTGATGACCTAATGCAATGTCTGAACTTCAGTAGAAGAATATACAAGTGGTCAGTTTTGTGTATATTAATTTCAAATTATTTTGCATATAGATATGGAGACATTGATATACGTATATAATCATGTATCATTTAACAGTTGGGATATAGTCTAAGAACTGTGTTATTGGACAATTACATAGTTGTACAAACATTGTAGTACACTCACACAGACTAAGACAGCTACAACATCACTGGGCAGTATAATCTTATGGGATCACCATCATATGTGTGGTCTAACATTGACTGAAGCATTGTTATGCAGGACATGACTGCAGAAACACACACACATATAAAGAGAAATTGTGACAAATTATTAACATTCAGTGAATTTAGGTAAAAGTTAAATGGGTGGTCACTGTACTACTTTTTCAATTTTTGTACGTTTGAAAATTTTCAACATAAACAGTTGGAGTAAAGAAAGGCAGTAACAAAACCCTACAGAATGTGCAGCTAAATTGCCTGGTTTCAAATCCAGTTGTAAGTCGCACTTCTCTGCATCTGTTAGTTCATCTTGGCAGAGCAGCCAAGATGCCCAGAACATGCTCTAAATAAAAAACTTCTCTCCTGGTGGGTCTTCTGGCTGGAGAGTCATTCATTTGCATTAAGGCATACTCGTAGACAGTGGTTTCTGGAAGGTTGAGCCCCTGAAGGCCTCCATCCCTCATTAGCACTTTACCACAATTAATTTAACAGACTGAATAATTTAACAGATGAGTCTATTGACCACGCTTTGAGAAAACAGGACAGAACCTAGATCAAATTCTGGTGTGTCGCAAGTTCACCTAAAAGAAATGAAATTCCAGTGGCTAAGGCCAAAGGTGGGGCTCTGACCAGTAGGAAGGTGACCAGTTGGCCAGAGGGGCTTGGTGAGAAGGGAGCCTCATATCTTTATTCGGAGCTGACTGTGCATACTTCAGTACAGATTACGAGAAGCCTTTCCTGTGCCTACTTCTTCTTTTCCTATTTCACAGGACCTATCAAAATGTCTTTTACGTACTCAGATAGAAAATTAATTAGATAAAGAATTAAAAATATGTAATAGAGATTTTTCTTCTCTCATTCTCAAAGTCTTTATAGATTTTTAGTAAAATGTGGAATTGCCTAAAACCAAAACCTTTTGGCACAGACTAGGTGGATACAAGAAATTAACTCATCTTATGGAAAGGCTAACGGACAACTTCTGAGTTTAAATCACATGGACTCTGACACCAAAGTGATCAAAATCAAGAAAATAGCAGGCAGTTTTCATTGAAAGAGCTAAAATTCTGCTCCAGCTGGAAACATACGTGGTTGAGTCAAATTCAATAAATGGCTTCTGTAGGTTTTGGTCTTTCACTTATATCCAGTGTTTCTGATTTCCAAAGTCTCCTTCATCATGAAATTCTTCAATTTAATATATACAGGAATCAGCAGAAAGGTAGTACTCTATCATTTACTATAAGACTCAAACACGGAATTTTTGAGAATAACCAAAGAAGTGGAAGACTTCCCACAGCTGATTTTCCCCGAATACTGCTCACCTCCTTCAAACTCAATCAAAGGACACTAGACTGACGGAGTAATAGGATTGCTGAACTGATCCCAGATAGCAAAATATATTGAACTATAATTTATATTTAATTCCATTACTTTTGCAGATCAAAGGGAGCCATGATACAGGTAATACAAGCTAGCAGATAAGCTAAATGTAAAAACTGAAATACATTTTGTCTTAGATTTGATTTGAGAGAAGTACGTGTTCAGTAATATACCAGGTTTCAGAAATGAAGAATATACAGTGTAGAAAGGACACATAGCTGGAGAACATGTTTTTAAATTAGATAAAACAAACTACAATTTCTGGTTCTAGCATTATTGGCAACACAGCAAATTACTGATGCCTCCAAGCCTTAGTTTTCCTGCACTGTAAACGGGGGTTGCACTGTATCATTCTAGATTAAAGATAACACATGTTAATCAGCACATAGAGACTGTGAGTAGGTAACAAATGGTCATTATTCCAGAAAGAGCTACCCCAGTCCCACCCTTCTGACTCTGTCCTTCAGGTTTAGCCCCGCATGGCTCCTGCTGCCTGAGATAAGCAGCATCCTGCCTGCCACAGAGCCACAGTCTAGGAATACTCCACTGCACTTGATCTCACTGTCATTTCCATGCAGACCCTGTCTGGGTGAATTAGTGATAGGTAGGAATTTGGGAAAACATAAGTGTAAAACATTTTAACAAGTTTAAAATATGAACAAATATATTTTATTTTTACAACAGTGTTTAAATAAAAGATAAATATTTATTGGTAGTCTTTTTTCATTGTCTCAGACTTGAGTTAAATAAAATTCCAGTTTTAAGCAACAGAAATCAAAAATGTTTTTACACACATGCACTTCTGATAGTACCCTGGTCTCCACTCCACCTCAATTCAGAGGAAATATTTGCTGATTCAATAGAAATCCAGGAGGAACCTTGGACTGGACCACTCTCCCTCCCACCACTTTATCCTTACGTTTACTTTCCACACTGCCAGATTGTGGCTATCGCTTGACCCTGGTTCTTATGAAAGTCTTGAGAAATGCTTTAATTGCTTATTCATCTGCCATTGCAATTTCTTAAGTTCTTTCAAAACCTTTGCTTATGAAATTGCCTTAACAAGCAAAGTGTAGCCGCCCCCACCTTCTAAACTGGAGGACTCCAGGTCCCTCCGTGCTTTATGTTATCCAGTGCCCAGTCAGATTCACAACCACCCTCTCTTTCCATATTTTGATTCTGTACTTGGACATCTTGGTTATATCTGCTACTTTTAGACTTCTCCAATCTACTTTCTTTTACTGTTACTACAGATCTAAATTGGGAGGTGATCTTCTAGTAGTCTTGCCATAAATACAAACTATTTATTCCAGCCACAGAGGTTTGCATACCTTTACATCTTGCCTTATATATTTCTCTCTTCTGTTTCTGTGGAAGTTTGAAAAAGTTTTAATATTCTTGTGAGTTAAGTGCACCCCAAGATTTACTACAACGTGGTGATTTTCCCACTCCACATCTGCTTAACTCTGCATATAATCTAAGAGTAACCTCTTTAAGAAGATATTGTCTGTGGATGAGATAGAAGACAGAAAACAAACTGACATTAAATCTCTGGGCTGTAAACAAAGACTTTGTGTCTGAGCTCTTTATCACAAATAATCTCAAATCCTCAAACCTATGTTAATAAATCTAAAATGACCATTCTCCGCAACACATACATTTGTCTTTCCCTGCCCCTTGGGAATAACCATTAATGGCTTGTGTAATTCCTACCTAGTTATTATCCTTTGTCTTATCAGAAAAAGGTTTTCTGCTCTGATGTAATTTTCTTTGCTAGTTTGTTTCTAGGTCTTCTCTTCCCCTAGAAGATTCCAGCACATTCGATTGCTTCTCATGTGCAGGGAAAAACCACACCTGTGGTTCCATAATTGTGGCTGACAAAGAACTTGAGGGAATGACGTGTACCCCCATCTAGTTATCCTGGGCTGTTTGGCCAACCCAGTATCCATCCCGCAGAAAAACATTAGATTCCTGCTGCACTTCTATCCAGAGAGGTCCCCAGAGAACGGCCCATTGGTCCCAAACAGTATCTTGCAGAGTACCTCTCTCTGCGGCTTTCAGCTGGGGAGAAGTATTTGAAACCAGTGTTTGCCCCATTATTTCCATCTGTGGCACAATAGCATTACATAGCAGGTTTCCCACAGATGACAAGTATTCAGACCCCTCCCTGAGTCCTGCTTTCAGTTCCTGCATGCTGCCTGCCTATGAAGTGATTTTTATCATATGCCAAGTTCTACATCCAGCCTCTCTAAACGATACCTTCCAAACTGTGTGAACATTTATGCAGGCATTTTCATATGATACACACACATGGAAAATTCATTGTATGGAAAAACAAAAGTACGTGGATGCCGGTGCTTTTCTGGCGGCATGGGCTCCTCTTCCACAGGAAGGGAAGGAGTGGGCCAAGGGCACGCCGGAGCCCTACAGGGTGCTGGTTTTTTCTCCATATCATCCTACATTTTTCTCTCAGCAACCTTGTGAATTATGCTAATAGCCTCATTTTGCATATGAAAAATAAACCTCACACAAATTATCTAGCTCAAGTGGTTGAGTTCATCTGACTCTAACGCTCATGCTATATGGGATATATATGCCACCCTCAGGAAGGTGTTTTTCTACTATTTTGGAACAACTTCATCTAGAATGGAAAAAGAAAAAGGTACATGGATTCATCCTGAATTTGGACAAAATTGTCATCCTTCCAAGTACAAGAGAAATAATATAATAAATTGCTTTTAGTGCAATATATGAAGTAGACTGGAAAATACAAATAATGGTTTTGTTTAAATAATAAGAAACATACAAACATTTATCACCATCACTTTCTAAATGAGGGCTCCACTCAGAATTTTAAAATGATCATTACACACATCTGCTTCACATCTGTAGTTTTTGTTTCTACAACTTTATGGCTGGTGGCAACTATGAAATCAAACAATCTTTTTCCACTGTAAGGAAAATCTAAGAGTTCTCTTCACTGAGTATAGCATTAGGGAACGAAGTGAAAGGAAAATGAGTGTGTAGGCACGGCAGAAGGACTTGGACAGCCTGTAGAAAACAAGACTGAGGATCCAGCAAGAGAGTACCTACTATTTTATTTTATTATATATTTTTTTTATTTAAAAAAAAATAAAAGTACAACAACATATTAACAAACAGACACCAATTAGCATAAAAAATAGTACAATCACAACTAATCTATAGACAAGGTGACATGGTCTCAACAGTGGTTATTGCTTTATCCATTGATATCTTCGAAGTGTAAATATATGAACCCATATACAGACATGCAAAATTGGTCAGACAATTAATCCTCTCAACAACAGAAAAAACACAAAAACCAAAAATCCAAAGACAAAAAACAAAACAGGCAAACAACAACAATAACAACAACAACAAAAAAACCACTAATAGTTGCTGCTTTGCATATTGATATCTTCGAAGTGTGTGTTCAGGATAACACATACAAACATACAAGATTGATCAAATAACCCGTCATCGATTATTCCTTAGCATTAAGTGATATAATACAATAGTAGAACCATGTTAGCCCTCCTGCATATATGTATATTCATATATATTCATATATACATACATACATTTTTGTCTTTTTCTTTTCTCCTTTCCTTCACCCCATCTGTTCCTTGTTTTTGAACAGATTTCCTTCATGACTCTTAGTTTATATTCCCACCCTCGGGTTCTTACACCAGTGATACAATACGTTGCCTGCACATGTATCGCTGATTTATTTCACTTATGAGTATGGGAGAGTACCTACTATTTTAGATGGTTGCAGTATCCTAGGATATAGAAGTTGAGAAATACTGTAGGATAAATTTATATATTATCATGTTAAGCATTCAGGGCTAAGGATTTAATATCTGTTACTCTAGTGACCTGATGTTCTTTACTCTCAAACTGTGAGATTATAATAACTATTGTGTTTATTCAGATTGAACAGTGAGTTAAACAATAATCAGGTCACAGAACTAGGTATAGACCCAACGCAGAAGACTTGGGAAAATGTTCTGTGCTAGTTCTCCATGTCTGTTAAGTCTACATTGTAAATTTAACATGAAAAACTTAAAACATGTAGTTATGAATCAGTGTACAATATGGCCTATGTGACCTGCAGATAAAGGCCCCCAAAGATGTCTACATCCAAATGCCCAGAACCTATAAATATGTAAAGTGACATGGCAGGGGAAACAATGGTTGTAGATGGAACTAAGGTTGCTAATCAATTGGCCTTAAGATTGGGTAGGTTTTTCAGGTGGACTCAGTGTTATTACAAGGGTTTTTATATGTGAAAGGAAATGGGAGGGTCTGAGTAACACTGTACTACATGAAAAAGACACAGCAGACAGTTGCTGGTTTTAAAGATGGAAGGGGTCCTCCAAGTCAAGAAATGTAGGTAGCTTCTAAAAGCTAGACAAAGCAGGAAAACAGATTCTCCCTAGAGGCTCCAGAAGAAACACAGCCCTGTGGACACCTATTAGCCCACTGAGTCCCAGTTCAGGTTTCTGACTCCAGTACACATTAAATTTGTGTTGCCTTAAGCCACTAAATTATAGCCATTTGTTACAGAAGCCATAGGAAACAATATTTAGTATTCTTTTTTATTGGCTTTTAAAAATGTTTTCTTTTTATTCATACATGTTTTCAATACATAATGATTATGTTTGTTGCAGGAAGTTGGTACATGTACATAACACATCTTGATTCTTTTTACTTCCTCATCATTTCTTGATCCCCTTCCCATTGGCAAAAGACCTATCTCCCAATCTGCTATTATTGTCTATTATTTTGTTCTTTATTTATTTTGTGTTTCTCATATAATAGGAACCATGTGATGTTTAAACTTTTGTATCAAATTTATTTCACTTAACATGCTCTCATTTGCTAAAAATGACTCAAATTTATCTTTATGACAGAATAGTACTCCATTGTGTATAAATAATGCATTTTCTTTATCTAGTCATCTGTTGGTAGACATATAAGCCACTTCCAAGATTTAGCTTTTGTGAGTTGGGCTGCTACAAACATAGATATGAATATCATTAAAATGTAATATCCTCTGGGGAAGATGCCATAAAGGAATAAGTAGCAAGGTCGAATGGAATTTCTAGTTTTAGTTTTTTGAGGAGTCCATCTACTGAGTTCCACAATGTTGTGCTAGTTTACATTCCCTCCAACAACATACAAAAGTTCTCTTTTCCCCATAGCATATGTTTCTGGCCCTCTTGTCAAAGATCTGAGAGCTGAATGTGTCCAGGTTGGCTGTACATAACCTACTCTGTTCCACTGATCTTCATGTATATTTTTGTGCCAGTACCATGCTGAGTTTTTTCCCCCTTGATGAAGCTTTGTTATATAACTTGAAATCTGGGACTGTGATGCCTTTTGCTTTGCTCTTATTGTCCAGGGCAACTTTTGGTATTCTAGGTCCCTTCTGGTTCCATATAAATTTGAAGATTTTTTTATGTTGTTCTGTGAAATTTATATATTAGTTTTGGTATTATAGCCATTTTAACAATATTGGTTCTGCCTATCCAGGAACAGGGGAAATCTTTCCATTTTCTGATGTCTTCTTCAATCTCCTTTTTCAAAATGGCATAGTTTCCATCACAGAAATCTTTCACTTCCTTCATTAGGCAAGTTCTTGAGTATTTGATTTTTCTTGAAGCTATTGTAAATGTTACTGTTTTCCTAATTTCTTTCTAAATGTATTCATTATGGTGTGTGGGAATGTGAGTGATTTTTGTGTGTTGATTTTGCATATTGCTACTTTGCTGAATTTATAAGTTCCATGAGTTTTTTGATAGGAGTTTTGGGCCTTCAACATAAAGGACTGAATTATCTAGGAATAATGATAATTTGATTTCTTCCTTTCCTAGGTGCATCTCTTTTCTTTTCCTTTCTCTTCATTGGTCTGGCTAAAAGTTTGAGTACTATATTGAACAGACAGCGGACATCTTTATCTTATTCCTGATTTTAGAGGAAAAATTTTGTATTCTGAAACAAAACATTAAGCAGTATAAAAGTGTGGTTGGCTAGTAAAGGATTCTGATATTTTAGGCAATAACAAAACTAGCACTGATTCTTGAAAGAAATTTAAGTGTGTTTAAACTCTAGTAAAGTATGGTATTTTTAAATTTAAGGCAAGTGGAAAGGTAGATTTAACAGAAATGTAGGATACTGATAAATTTTGAATGGTAAATGATAAGAATTCATTACACCAGCTAGCTACTTTTCTAATTTTTTTTTTATTTTAAAGAAATAGTACAAAAAATTTTAAAAACACAATACAAACAACACAAAGCAAGGACATTAGAAATGATACGGAGTTTCAAACCAAATGATAAGGATTAACAGCAGTTGTTATATTACATATTGTTATCTTCCACAAAGTTGCTCAGATTACCAGATGTAAGAAGATTGATCAAATCACTGAAGAGAATAAGAAAGTAATGATTTAAAAGAACATTATAGACAATACAGAGTGGCACTAGGCAGGATTGTATGAATTCAATGTTGGTTGTTATATTGCAAATCGTTGTCGTCACATAAATTGCTTGGATTATCAGATACAAGCATGCAAAATTGGTCAAAATGGTAGAAAAAAAATCTGTTAAACGTTAACTGTTCCCACCAAACCATCAGACACAAACAGTACAGTTATACCATATATATATATATATATATATATATATATATATAAAATTTACCTTAGTACTTTTTCTTCTTTCTCTCATCCCAGTTGCTCCTTCCTTTGAGCAGTTTCTTTCTCTTTCTTATTATCTATTCTACATTTTGGGTTGTATTTACTCTTTCATGTTCTTACACCAGGGAGACAATGTGATGCTTACACATGTGAGTCTGATTTATTTCATTTATAAATGTGGTCTCTGGTTGCATCCATTTACCTATAAAAGCCTCGGGAGTATCTTTTTTTTATAGCTGAGTAATACTCTATTGTATAGAAATACCACATCTTTTTTATCCATTCCTCAGTTCATGGGCATTTGGGTTGTGTCCAAGATTTAGCTCTGACAAAGTGCGAGGCTATAAACATGTGTGCACATATATCCCTATGGTATGATGTTTTTAATTCTTCTGGAAAAATACGCAGAAGGGGAATAGCTGGGTTAAGTGGGCCTTCCAATCCTAGTTTTGTGAGGAATCTCCAGACTGATTTACACAGTGGTTTCACCAATCAACATTCCCACCAGCAGTGGAGAAGTGTTCCTTTTACCCAACAGTCTCTCCAGCATTTGTCATTGGTTGATTTCTTAATGACAGCCATTCTTTGTGGGCTGAGATGAAATCTCAGTACTGTTTTAATTTGCATTTCTCAAATGACTAATGACGTTGAACATTTTTTCATGTATTTGTTCACCATTAGTATTTCTTCATCTGAGAAGTGTATGTACATCTCAGACGCCCATTTTCAGATTGGGTCTTTGAATTTTGGGGGCCTGATTTTTTTTAATTCTTTATATGTTCTAGATAGGAATTCTTTGTCTGAGGAACAATTGGATAAATTTTTTTCCCTATTTGTGGGTTTTCTTTGCACTCTGTTGGTGATTTCCTTTTATGTGCAGAAGCTTTTCAATAAGATGTGATCCCAGTTGTTGATTCTTAAATATTTCCCATGTAGTTTGGTTTTTGTTCATGAACTCTCTGCCTACCCCGATGTCTTTGAGATTTACCTACTTTCTCTTCCAGTAGATTTAGTGTTTCTGTTTTGATATTTAGATCTTTGATTCATTTTGACTTTAGTAAACTAAAGTGCGTGGTGATAGACATGGATCTACTTTTAGTCTTTGACATGTGGAAAGCCAGTTTTTACAGCACCATTTATTAAAGTGGCTATCTTTCTTCCAGTGAACATGTTTGGCTGCTTTGGCAAAAATAAGGTGGCTGAGTGCATTTGTAGCTGTGTTTGGATCTTCTAACCTGTTCTACTGATCTTCAGGTCTGTTTTTTTTTTCTTTTTTGCCAGTACCATGCTGATTTTATCACAGTAACTTTGTAGTATAATTTCAAATCAGGGATTGTGATGCCTCCTACCTTTCCTTTGTCTCCCAGGATTGCTTTTGCTATTCTAGGCCTCTTCTCGTTCCAGATGAATTTTAGGCATGTTTTTTCTAGATCTGTGAAGTATACTAGTGGAAATTTAATGGGGATTGCATTGAATCTGTACAACAATTTTGAGAGAATGGCCATTTTCACAATGTTGGTTCTTCCTATCCATGAGCAAGGAATATTTTTCCAATTTCTAAAATCCTCTTAAACTCTTTTCCAGAGTACTGTAATTTATCAATGTATAGATCTTTTACTTTTTTTGTTAGACTGATTCCTAAGTATTTCATTTTTTTAGATGCTGTTATGAAAGGTGTGGTTTCACTGATTTCACTGGTTTCTCTTTCAATCTGCTTGTCATTTGTATATAGAAATGCTATTGATTTTTGAGTGTTGATTTTTGTATACAGCTATGCTACTGAATTTAGTTATTAAATCTGAGACTTTTGGTGGAGTTTTTGGGGTCTTTTATGTAGTGTATCATGTCATCAGCAAATAATGATATCTTCTTTTCCTATCCTTATTCCTCTTATTTCTCTCTCTAGTCCAATTGTTCTGGCTAATATTTCCAGAACTATGTTGAATAGAAGTGGTGACAATGGATATCCTTGTCTTGTTCCTTATGTTAAAGGGAAAGCTTTCAGTTTTTGACCATTTAGAATGACATTAGCTGTTGGTTTGTCATAAATGGCTTTTATCAGATTGAGGTAAAGTCAATCTATGCAAATTTTCTGTAGGTATTTTTTTATCAAGAATAAGTGTTAGACTTTATCAAAAGCTTTTTCTGCATCAATTGAGATAATCACGTGATTTTTGTCTTTGGCTCTATTGATGTGGTGTATTACATTAATTGATTTGCATATATTGAACCAACCCTGCATTCCTGGGATGAATCCCACTTGGCCATGGTGTATAATCTTCTTAATGATTTGTTGCATTCTGTTTGCTAGTATTTTATTGAAAATTTTTGCATCTATGTTCATTAGGGAGATTGTCCTGTAGTTCTCTTTAATTGGGTCTTTCTCTACTTTTGGTATCAGGATAATACTGGCCTCCAGGAATGAGTTGGGGAGAATTCCTTCCTTTTCAATTTCCTTAAAGAGTTTGAGAAATATTGGCATTAAATCTTCTCTAAATTTCTTGTACAATTCAGCTGTAGATGCATCAAGACCTGGGCTTTTCTACATTGGCAAGTTTTCTATTACATTTTCAATTTCACTTACTGATATAGGGTTATTCAAGGTTTTTGTATCTTCTTCATTCATCTTTGGTAGTTCATATGTATCTAGAAATCTGTCCACTTCCTCTGAGTTTTCCATCCTTTGAGAGTAAAAATTATCAAAGTAGGTTCTGATGATCTTCTGAATTACTACAGATGAATCACTGTAGTGATTTCATCTCTTTCATTCTTTATTGCAGGGATTTCAGTTTTTCTTTCCTTTGTTTAATAAGATTGGCTAGGGGTTTATCAATTTTATTTTTTCAAAGAATCAACTCTTTGATTCATTAATTCTTTGTATTGTTTTTTAGTCTCCATTGCATTAATTTCTGCCCTGAGCTTTATAATTTCATGCCTTCTCTGGGCTTTTGGTTTGATTTGTTCTTTTTCTAGAAGCTTAAGGTGCAGCTTAGCATTGTTGATTTGTGCTTGTTCTGTTTTCCTGAGGTAGGAATTCCCTGCTATAAATTTCCCTTTGAGGACTGCTTTCATTGCATCCCACAGGTTCCTATAAGTTGCATCTACATTTTCACTTGATTTTACATAGTGTTTAATTTCTTCTTTGATTTCATCTGTGACCCATTGATTGTTGAGGAGTGTGCTGTTTAATTTCTATGTGTTTATGGAGTTCTTGCAATTTCCTTTGCCATTAATTTCCAATTTCATTGCACTATGCTCTGATAGTATGCACGAGACAATTTCAACTCCTTTGCATTTCCTTAAGCATTTTCTGTATGCTAACATATGGTCTATTTTAGAGAGTGTCCCATGTGCCGCTGAGAAGAATGTGTATTCTGGTGCTGTTGGGTGGAACACTCTGTACAGGTCTACTAAGTCCATTTGTTCACATGTATCAGAAATTTCAGGTGTATGACTTCCAAACTTGTCTGGGTTGGTATCTCCTGGGCTTATTCTGGGAGGGGTAGAGGTCTGAGATTGCATTTTGCTCTTTGTTTTGTCGTTTTCGGAGATGCAGAGGTTCCCTGGAGCTCAGCCTCACTCCCAGGATGATGTTGTAGTAGCAGGGCAAAGACCCAAAGGTCCCTCATGCTTGGTGTGACTCCCTCAGTGGTGTATGTGTGCAGGCAGGGTGTGATTCCCCAATGCTCCCACAGTTTTCTGTGGTTCAGCTTGGCTCCCACTCAGGGTTTCCCCAAGCTGTCCATGTTTCAGCCCTGTTTCCACTGAGGTCTAGTAGTAGGTGGATGGTGGTCACCATGTCTCCATACACTGCCACTACCATGCCTGGTTCCCACACCAGAAGAGGGATAGGTATGGGGTCACTGAGTCCCCTGAAGCTGAATTTCAGTTTAGCTACCCTGAGTGTGCAGGGTAGGGGCAGGGAGGAGCACCCAAGGCCCTTGAGGTTGTCTGGGGCTCTCCTTAGCTTCCAAGCTGGCGGGGCAGTGGTGGGGCTGGTTTACCAAAATTCCCCAAGCTGTCCGAGGTGCAGCTCCACTCTGACGGGGTGGGCAGGGAGTGGACCCCAGGCCCCTAGAGCTGTCAGGGTCTCTGTCTGGTCCCAAGCTGGTGTGTGGGGGGCCGCAGCATCTCACCGGAGTTCCCACAGCTGTCTGAGGCACAGCTCCACTCCGATGCATGGAGGAGGGGAGGAGAGGAGGGGCGGGGAGTGGACCCCAGGCCCCTAGAGCTGTCTGGGTCTCTGCCTGGGCCCAAGCTGCTGTGTGTGGGGAGCATGGCGCAGCTCACCACAGTTCCCACCACTATCTGAGGTGCAGCTCTGCTCTGACCTAAAGTTTTAAAAATAGGTTTATAATATTTTTTTATTTCTCCAAATTAAGCAATTTTCCAAAGAGACCTGTCTAAGTCATCACTGTGCTAAACAAGCACTGTATTTCTTCCTCTGGAATAATATGTGAAAGACAAAAATCTAAGCCTTCCTCTAATAACTTAATCTGAAAGCCTTCAATATTGATATATTTCCACTGGAGATTATTAATACCACATTTTCACAGTAGATGTCTGTTTTCTGCTTAAGTTTGAAAAACAAAGCTTTACTGTGTCTACTAAAAAAAATGTGAACATTTTTGGCTGTACTCAGCATAAAGAAATGCTCTTAGTGAGGAGCGTAGAACTAGTAAAACCAGAAAAACAATGCCTCTACATACTAAAAAATACAACTGCATCACAAAAAATATATATTTTAATATGTGTAGTACTTAACCTTACTTTTGCTACCATGATGTGAAGATTGATAATCCACCTAAGTTATGTTTAAAATGCAGATAAGTGGGCTATTTTTTAAGATAACAGAATCACCTAAAAATAAATTTGCTAAATAATTAGAAGAGGGTTTTTTTCTTCTTTGAGATAGCAAAGTGATAAGACTAGGCACTATAAATAGATATTTTTATTTTTATTATTGAATTGGTCAGTTTGTTTATGGGTTTGGAAAATGAGGGATGTAGAAACCATACTGGTTCACATAGAGATTGTTTTCTATGTGATTTTTATCTGTGGAAGCCAACTAGAAGGGAAAAAATATAGGATTTTTTTTAACCAGTATAATTCTACCTGAGATTCTTAGTACCTATACAGTTTAGTAGCAGTTGTGTATTTTATACATTCAATACACACACAGAAATACTTTATTTGCTCTTTCTTATGCCAATTAGTAGCAGTATTTTTCTAAGAAACTTGTGTATCATGCAAAAAAGTTTACATCCAATGTCCCTGTGAAAATTACATTGTCTATTTTGATTAGATTTATTTCATGGAGAGTAGATTATAGATTCTGTGGATCTCAAACCCATAACCCATACTTGCTCCCTTAAAATTACTTTCTGCTCTAACAGATTTATAATTCATGGCACAACTGTCAGAACGATGACATAAATGTTCCCTCCAGTCCCTAGAAAATGCAAGACCAAAATACCATCCAATATTTAAATAACTGAGCAAAGGTTTTACATAATCAGTGGTTACACTTTATCTTTTTAGCACTGCCACTACCACAAACAAGAAGTTTTTCTTATATTTGATAGATGCTATGAGAGAAGTTGACCTGTGGCTTTTTCTTGATGGGCAAGGAAAGCAGATGGTGAACATCACGCATATTATATACCTTCAAAAATGGAAAGACTGACTAGGTTACCTTTCTTTTCCAAGATAAGCTTCCAATTTCTTTAACTTTCTTATAAATTCCATTTTCCAACCCTCTCATCAACATTTGCAGTCTCTTCTACCCCTTTCCCCAAATTTTACAGTTCTCTTAGGATGTGCAGCCCCAAACTAGAAAGTATTCTCTTGTAAAATTTGACCAGAGCTGAGTAAAAGAAAGTACCACCTAGTTATGCATTCATCTATCTAAAGTGATCACTGAGTGTCTCTTCCCCACAAACCACAGATGTTGGGTATATTTTGGTGCTAAAGTAGCATGAACATTAAAGAGGAGAAAGAATTTTGTTGTCTTAAACTCTTGGCTTCAGGTCGACCACACCTAAAAGAGTTCTTGTGACACAGCTACCACCAAATCTGATCTCAATCAAATACATCATTATCTCCAAATGTCTTATCTTGCAAGGTTAAATGCTGACTGCCTGCTGAGTGAATCATTGCAGTTGAAACTTCTTATTCATCCTTCTTAAAGGTCATCAAAGCCCACTTGAGTATGTGTGTGTGTAAAACTTTCTTATTTACTTACCGTTTGCCCATCTTAAATGTATGTTTTTTTAAAAACAAAAACATCAGTTTTACTTTTTTTCTTTCATTAAAGAAGCCAAGTTGTCTAATTATTTCTTTTCCTGGCTGTATTTCCTTTCAAGATTTCCACCCATTCTTTTAATTCTTAACTTTTGTCTTTCCTGTTCATTCATTTCTTCCCCTTTTATCCTGTTTTGTTCCCTGTTATATTTCTTACCCTGTCATTCACTGTAAACAATATCTCTATGTGGCAATGGTGGCTAGGGTAGAAAAGAATTTTGAAAAATGTGTAGGAGAGGTGTTGCAAGAGAAGAAATTTAAGGATGGAAAAGTCACACCAGTTCATGTTTGAAAACATCAGGTAGGCACAGTGGTGCTAGGCACATGTGATTACCACATTGTGCAACAATAGAGAAGAAAAGAAATAAAGTGATCCAATGGTCAAAATGTCATAGCACCTCAGACTCAAACTTGTGATGGTTCAAAAATTGAGATACTTTTCTTTCCAACTTGTAAGTTGGATTGCAGCAAAAGTTAAGTTTGGAATAAAGCAGTCCATTTTTCAAATTTTCTCCACCATAAACCAGAGAAAAATCTAGACACTCTCCTTCTAAAAGAAGTTATATTTAATTAGTGTGGCTACCTTGAGAATTGAGCCCAAGAGACAAAGAAACAGAGGTGTCCCGACTCCGACAAGCCACCAGCAGGCTGACTTATTCATAGCCGACCTGCTTGGCAAACTGATGTTTGAAAATGCTATGTCTCAAGTGTCAGAAGTCTGTAGGCAGAGTGTCTGTGGTGTTATCACACAAAACTCCCTGTGTACCTGGACTCAGTGCCCGAGACTCTTCAAACCCTGTCTTTGCACCCACTTATGTCAACATATGACTCAGAAGAGGCAAAGAGGGAAAAACAGGCACAAAGAAGGCAAAGCCAGAGAAAAAAGCAAACAAACACATAAGCCAAGGTAAGCCAGGCTGGTTCTGAGAACTGAGACAATTTTTTTTCTTTTTTACCAAAAAAATTAAATGTACACCTCCAAATGACTAGCTCTTTCTTCCCAGCTCAGGGAAATAAGGAGATAATAAAAAAATGCATAATATTCTGAAGGAGAATTAACATTGCCCTTTAATCCAAATGAGTACAAGAAAGTGCCAGTGATTGTATTATAATCTCTCAGTACCAGCAAGGATTGGTGTTAGTTTCCCTGAACAGTTTATAAATATAGTTCATGCATTGTTACTAGGAAATGAATGTATAAGGCAGATTAGACATTTTTGCGGGGGGAAAGGAAATGATGAGACATTGTTCTGCCACATAACTTGAGCCTCACAGAAAACTACCCTCCAGTAACAGGCCTGGGTACTCACTTCCAATAGCATCTGGGTTATTCTAGTTCCAAGGCATACTTTCTCACTTCAAATGAACTTATCTGGATTATAAAAATGCTTTTGTGGAAGAGGAACCTTTTATTTCTCTTCCTGAATGGTCAGAAGTGTCACCACCGAGAAATGCTGACTGAAAAGAAAAGAAATCTTAATTTCTTTTCCAGCACACAATGGCAATTATGTTTCAGTAAAAGTGCAATTTTCTGTTTGTTTTTAAGTGCCAGGGCTAAATAAAGGCTGTGAACCTGCTGGTCAGGATTGAATCTAAAGTGACTTTTTGTGTGATGTATAATTTACTGTGCATGTACAATAAAACCATCTGCATAACTATGCAGTAAGTAAATCTCTGAGTAGGGTAGTCAGAATATCTAGAGAATTTGATCTACTTTTCCAGACAATTTAAAAAATGCAATGTCTTCTGCCTTAGAAGAGTGTCTGATCTAATAATTCCAAACACATATAATAAAACCTATGTCTTAATTCTCTTGGTTCCACAGACACTGCCAACCATATAAACACAAAAATATAAATAGGAGACTGAAAGTCTGAACATGGGTGGAGATGGCAAATTACATTCAATTAGGCAACACTGACTTAAGTATTTAACCACAAGTTTAAAATTCTAATTGAAAACCAACAAGACATTTTAAGCTTTTTTTCCCTTCTTAGCCTTAAAAACTAATATTTTCATACATTTTATACAAGCTTCCTAAATATTTTAAGATATATCTAGTGACATTTTGTACTTAGAAAAAAGAAAGGAATGATGAAATGTTAATGATCGGGAAATACTAACAACCCAAGGGACAGTATGTGGAAGCAATCTGTGTTTCTCAGTCTGATAAACTGCGAAGGTCAAAAAGGTGACTTTTCTAATTTTAACTAGATATTATAGGATGAAAATGAGTTGTTGAACCAACGTCTTCTTTAGGATTTCTCTTGTAGACAAGTTTTCCCCAAACAACATGGGAATGAAGGATGCTTGTGAACCTAAATAATCTACTAAGTGTAGAAAGACCATGCTTGGGTCTATTGCTTATGTTAAACATATGTTTTTAAAAAATAAAAACTTACCAGTTTTACTTATTTTGTTTCATAAAGGAAGCCAAGTTGTTTAATTATTTCTTTTCTTCTCTGTACTTCCTTTCAAGATTTTCCACCCATTCTTTTCATTCTTACCTTTTGTCTTTCCTGCTCATTCATTTCTACCCCTTTTATCCTTTTTTGTTCCCCGTTATATTTCTTCCCCTGTCATTCACTGTAAACAATATCTCTATGTGGCAATGGTGGCAAGGGCAGAAAAGAATTTTGAAAAATGTGTAGAAGAGGTGTTGCAAGGGAAGAAATTTAAGGATGGAAAAGTCACACGAGGAGAAGACTGGCTCTTATTCTAAGGTAGCAACACCACAGTTGCAGCTGCTCTGTGTCAACACTCTTGGTAAGCAGCACATAGAGAAAACAGTGACTCACACATCCCATATCCACCGAGGATCTATCTCTGCATGGAGTGTGGGGATGGGCTGGCCATGGCTGGGAGAGCCTTTCCGAGTCTTCCCGATTGCTAGCTGCCTTGTTTTGAGCAGTAATTGGCTTGTAGTAGATCTTCACTCGGGTTTTGCTAACTTTTGTATTACATTTTTGAGAAATTAAGAAGAGAAGTTGGAGGTATATGTATAAAAAATAAAGGGGATTAACCAGCAGGTAGTGTAGGTAGTGCCACAAAATAAGAGATAAAATAATATTATCTTCACTCTGGGATCTGAGAAGATTAGTATTTAACGTGGATGTTCTAGAGCAAAGACAAAGAATTTCTGTAGTTTACTAGCTGTCTGGGGTGTGTGTGGAGAAAGATTTTCATTTGTCATGTAGCAAATAGAAATAAAAGAACAAATGTGTTTACCACCTGGTTCACTGTAGAGTCTCAGTCAATGTTTCTTTGGAGATAAGCAGCTGGATGGAGGGGTGAGTGGGTGGACGGATGAAAAGTACCTTCACCCTGAAAGTTTGGGAGACAATGTTTTCATTACTATCCAAAATGAAGGTTGTCATTCAGGTACTGAAGGAAAGAAGTAACCCCTACATTTCTCTGCTGTTCTCCCTGTTTTGCTTCCTTGCAGGCAGAAGAAGGCTACTGTTGTACTGTTTAGAGGCCAACGAGAATAATCGGGAACAAACAGTAGTATAGTTGGTCCTGACAGGAAAGGGTTTAGGGTTTAGAACTTTGGGTCTTAGACATTTTGATCTCTCCATCTCTTTCTACCAGAAACATGACTTAAAATTAGGTTGTCTACGTTCTAGTTTATTAAATAAGATTTTTTAAATTGTTGTAATACTTGAGCTTTTTTTTTTTTAGTATTAGCGATTGAACCCATGGCCTTTACGCTGGGCTACATCACTGGTCTTTCTTTCATTTTAATTTTGAGACAGGATTTTGCCAAATTGGCCTGGATGAGCTCAAATTCGGATCCTTGTGTCTGCCTTCCAGAGTAATGGGATTATAGGTCTGTGCCACCACCTCGGCCAATGCACTTCTTGATGTTACTTAGAATATGTGAATTGCTCAGCTGAGTCAAAGGACTGTTCAGACCACAAGAGTTTCTTTTTATGATGTTAATAATGTAATCTCACAACAGCTCCTTTTACCTAAAGTAAATGTAATCTTTTGAACGGCCACAGAAATACTTAGACTGTAAATTCATGTTACAGAAATTTAAAGAGTACCTTATTTTATAACTTTGAGCATGTGTTGTGTGGATTCCTTCCCAAGCTCTGCACTCATGCGAACTCCTTCCCGCCACCATGCTGCTGAGTCCCATGCAGAAGGGCCCTCTTTCACCAATCCCTAAATGGCACTGAACTCTTTGCATACCTGATCAGCAGGGACATGGGACCAGTAGGGGTGCAGGAGACAACCCAGATCAGCACCCTGGGAGGTTATTTTCTGCCAGCTCCTCAAAACCCACTCAAATACTTGGCAAGCAGCATTGCTCTGATATAAGAGTAAAGAGGGCAGAGAAGGTATTTACCTTTTTCCTGTTTGATTTTTTTAAGTGGCAGGCCTTTGTATATACCCATGTACGGTTACAACTACTGTACATGTATATATTTTCTGTTCTTGCTTTGTAATACATTCTAGGTAGTTGAAATCAAATGTTCCTACTTCAAAGGTCGTTTCTGGGAGTTGTCTGACCCTGCTTAAGTGTTAGTTCAACAGTTGGCTAAAAGAAAGGCTAAACTTGAGTCAATTGTAGCAAAACAGATGCACCTTGAAACTATAATGTTAAGTGAAATAAGTCAGACCCACAAGTTTAAATAGCGCTTGGCTTCTCTTACATGAGAAACTCAAAGCATAAAGAGCCAAATAAAAGCTGGATAATAGGAAAGCAGATGTTTTGCGAAGGGAAGGGGACCCAGAGGTGGGGGTGGGGGCGGGACGCAGACAGAGCTGAGATGTTTACGTACATGGACCAGCTCCCCAGGAGGAATATAGTCACTATGTATGGCAAATATGTACAAATGAAAATAAACCTGTTGGACACAATCTCCCGTTCTCTTATTCCCCTCCACCTACAAGCTCACCCTTTCTTTACCCTCCTCCTTCTCCTCCTCACACCTTCTCTTATCTCTTGGTTCCTTCCTCTTATTTTTTTTTTTTTTTTAAACAGGGAATGGAACTTCCGGTCTTGCAGTTGCCAGGCAGGTGCTTTGCCCCTGAGCTATATCCTCGGCCCCCTTGATTTTTTATACATTTTAATTTTTCTCTTTCTTCCTCTCCCTATCTGTTCTTGTCTTTTTTACATAAGCAATTACAAATAATCTACATACTATAGTATCTTAACATCTCATATTAAATTCTCCCTCACCAAGGATTATTTCATGGGGATTTTTAAGATTAGTGTTTCTATGAGATCATTACTGGCCTCAGTCTCCCTGTACTTCCTTTCAGTAGCCACTTCATCTCTCTGCTGCTGTCTTCCCTTGTCGTCCCTCTCACATTTTCCCAAGCATCTCCACACTCCTCCTACGTTTCTTATATATACGATCTACTATAAAAGCAGTTTTTCCCTTCCCTCTGTTTCAGAGTGCATGTGCGGGCGTGTTTGTGGATAGCTGTATATGAGCACTGCTGCTTTTGTTTCTACAGCATTTTACATCGACCTTTCCGGTTCTGCCTCACCAAAGATCATGCCAGATTACAAGTGGGATACAATCTCTGTAAAGGGCATCCACTTTCTACTTATAAACTTACTGCCTCCCCTCTGGCCCCATACAGATCCTTTCGAACTCTCTCTTCTTCCCCCCTTTCCTTACAGCTATAAAAATAATATCAAAAACTACTTCATTTCATCTGTTTTTAATTCATTTTAGTCTCCTCCTGTTCTCAATTTTTCTTTCTAATTTTTAAAATTCTTTTTTGTTTCTTTTGTCTTCTGGTTATCTCCTAACCCTTTCTCTACTATTACTAATCCTTTGTGTTTCTTGGTTATGTAAAGAGTTGAAAATCTGCTAAACCAGCTCTGTATTATATTACATGACAATATATGATTGGTGTTTTGGTATGTAGCTATCACCATCTCTTCTTGCAATTCACTGCTAAGGATTTCTACTGGCAGACAGGATCAAAAGAAATAAAACCCAGTGATACACTACTGGCAAGAGCTAAACCTCATACCCCAAAAAACACAGCCAGAAAAGAGAGGATAGAAAGTCATACTCCATTCAACTGGAGCCCAAAAGCAAGCAAGAGTAACTATCCTAACTTCTATCCAAGTGAACTTCAAGCCAAAACTGACCAGAAGAGATAAAGAAGGTCACTACACATTGGTAAAGGAAACAAATGAATAGGAAGCAATGCCAATCGTGAACATGTGTGAATGTGAAATTGGCACACCCATTTTATAAAACAAAAAAAAAATTCTTTACATAAAAGGCCAGATAGCTACAAATATAATCAGGGGGGCTTTAATGCTCTACTCTCACAAAGTGGCACCCAAGAAAACTAAAAGACATGTCATAGTTGATCCATACCACTGGATAAATGGACCTAACCCTTATCTACAGAATGTTCTGTCCAACAAAAGCAGAATACACATTCATCTCAGAAGCCAATGAAACTTTCTCCAAAATAGATCATATCTTAGATCATAAAGCAGGTTTAAATAAATATAAAATAATTGCAATAACGCTCATCCTATTAGGTTGCAACAGAATGAAACTAGAAAATGCAACCAAGCAAACAAACAAAAAAACACCAAAATTAAGCAAACACTTGAGATTAAACCAGGCATGGTGGTGCATGCCTGTAATTCCAACACTCAGGAGGCTGAGGCAGGAGGATCACTGTGAGTTTGAGGCCAGCCTGGACTACAAAGCGAGTTCAAGGACAGCCTAAACTCCATAATGAAACCCTGTCTCAAAAAGACAAAAAAAAAAAAAAAAGTCACGCTTGGAGATTAAATAATATATTCCTGAAAAACCAAGGGCCACTAAAAAAATCAGGGAATAAATTTTAAAAGTTCATAGAATCAAATGACAATGGCAGTACAGCATACCAAAACTAATGAGGCCCAATTAAAGAGTCCTAAGAGGGAGGTTTATAGCCATGAGTGCTTACAATAGAAAAATAGAGGTTTATCAAATAACCTAATTATGCATCTCAAGGTCTAAGAAAAACAAGAGGCATCTACATTTAAAACTTGTAGAAAAATATAAATTGTAGGGCCAGGGATATAGCTCAGTAGCACAAGCGCCTGCCTAGAAAAATATAAATTGTAAAGCTCAGAGTGGAAATCAATGAAATTGACATTAAAAAATGCAAAGGTTCAGTGAATCAAAGTTGGTTCTTTGAAAAGATGAAGTTGAGAAACTTTGGCAAAGCCAACCGAAAGAAGAAAGTACCTATATCAACGCCATTAGAACTGAAAAATGCACTCTCGATAAATATGGCTGGAATTCAGAGAATTATAGAAAACTATTTTGAAAACTTGCATTCTAAAAATTGGAGAATCTAAAGGAAATGAATAAATTCCTAGACACTCGACTTACCACAAATGAACCGAGAGGATATAAAAACCTGGATGTTATGGCTTTTATCTAAATGCCCCCTCCAAGACTCACGTGGTCATAGGTGGGGCTTCCCATGGGAGGCTGGAGCTAGAGTGTGTGATGCTGGGACCAAGGATGTGTTATTACTAATTAGTCCACTGATTGGCGCTGTTCTGGGAGTGGATAGTGGGAAGGCCCTCCTTGGGGGTGAGCGATGCTCACGCTGTAGCCTGCGCAGAATGTATGGACAGAAAGAGAGTTCCTATTCAAGCAAACTTGGATACAATTGAGGACTCAAAAAACAATAAATTCTGTTGAGGTTGTAAGGAAAGGAACCCTTTTACTTTACTGTGTGGGTGGAAATGTAAGCTACTACAATCACTGTTAAAACCATATGGAGATTCTTCAAAAAACTGAAAACAGAAATTCCATTTGACTCAACTATACCTCTCCTGAGCAGCTAAGCTGTCATATTACAATAACACATGTATATCCATGTTTATAGCAGCACAATTCACAATAGCTAAATTATGGACACAGCCTTGATTCCTATCAATACATAATTGAAGAAAATATGGTATATATATGATATATACGATATATACAATAGAGTACTACTCTACCATAAAGAAGGAAAAATTTGAGGAATTTGTAGGAAAAGGGATGAATCCTAAGACTATAATGTTAAGTGAAAAACTCCAACACAGACAGTTAAATATTACATGGTTTCTATTCTATGAAAAATCCAAACTACACATAAATTAATGAACAAAATAAAGGAGAGATGGTAAGAAACAGGGAGTTTTGGAGAAGGGAAAAGAGATCTGCAGAAAGGGCATCAAAAGAGATCAAATTACAATACGTATTGTAGTCAGCATTTGCAAAGGAATAGATCTAATATAGGGCACATAATTTATAGGGTTATTTTATAATATTCACCCAAAAAGTCAAATGCAAAAGAGTACAAGAGATCTGTCCACATGCTACAGACTTAAAGAATCCAAATGATTCTGGATTCTGTGGGGATATCCTGCATGAGTCCAGCAGAAGACCTAGAACCCACGGCAATGTCCTTGAGTCCAGCTGGAGGCCTACAGCCCACGACAATGCCTCATGCAAGTCTGTATGAAGGATCTGCACTGGGAAGGCCCAAAGATCAGTGGTGGAAGCAAGAAAGTCTGTTTCAGCAGGTGAAGGATCTGTGCCACCAAGCTGAGGGATTTGCACTGGAGCCAGGAAGCAATGCTCAGAGCAAGGCCCAGAGAGGTCCCCTGAAGAGAACAGCAACCGTCCTCAGCAATCATGAGGACCCAAGCTCCTCTAAGGATTAGAACATTTGAGTTCCTATCAGAAAAACAAGTGCAACAGGCTTCTTCAGCAGCGGCATGGCATCTTCCCCTCTGGTTCTTTTATGCTATTGTCAACAGTCCTCAGGTGGGTCTTCCACACCCAGACCCGTACTGACTCAGTTCAGCTCTGTGTTCCAAGTCGCTCATTAGTTAATCCACCACAACTCAGCCCTGGTCAACTTGATAACCAGACACATACCCTTAAACCACAGTCACCAGTGGCAGATTTGTGAAAAGTTGACGTGTCTTAATCTATTCAGATTCACATTAATACTGCAATCATATATAATTCTTTTTTATTTTAAAGAGAAAAAATGATAAAGAATCTCAAAACAAGATTATAGGAAATTAACAGTGGTTATTATATTGCATATTGTTACCTTCAAAATAGTTGCTCAGATTACCAGATGCAGGCATGCAAAATTGATCAAACAATATAAGCACTAACTTCCTTTCAATGAACTAATAGAAATTAGTAGTACAATTATCTTAGCTATCTTATGTGTGTATCTATATTTTTCCCTTCCCCATCTCAGCTGTTCTTTCCTTTTGAGCAGTTTCTTTCCTTTTCACAATGTCTATTGTACCTTTTGGAGCTTATTTATTCTCTCAGTTTCTTACACTAGAGAGATAATATGATGCTTACACATGCAGGTATGACTCATTTCACTTATGAGTATGGTCTCTAGCTGCATCCATTTGCCTATAAAAGTCTCCAGTTTATGTTTCTGTATAGCGCAGTAGTACTCCATTGCATAAAAAGGCCACGTCTTTTTTATCCACTCCTTGGTTGGTGGGCATTTGTGTTGTTTCCAAGATATAGCTATGACAAATTGTGCTACTATAAATGTGGGTGCACATATATCGCTGTGGTATGTTTTCAATTCTTCTGGAAAAATATCCACAAGGGAAATAACTGGGTCAAAAGGGACCTCCAATCCTAGGTTTTTGAGGAATCTCCACACTGCATTCCACAGTGGTTGTACCAGCCTATCCTTCCACCAACACTACAGAAGGGTTCTTTTTCCCCACAGCCCCTCCAGCATTTGTTATTGGTTGATTTTTTGATGATAGTGATTCTTTCTGGGATAAGATGGAATCTCAGTGTTGTTTTAACTTACATCTCTCAAATGACCAATGGTATTGAACATTTTTTCACATATTTATTTGCCATTTGTATTTCTTCATCTGAGAATGAAAGACAAAGAGATACAGAGTTAATTAGAATGCAGGGGCCGGGGGCTCTTCCCTCTAGTGGACATTTGGCTAAGCATTTGGCTCACCTTGTATTTACTCACTTAAACATGGGAAGAGCAATCAGAGAAGCACAAGATTCATCTGCCCTCTATTATCTTTTGGTACGTGCCTGGGTAAACAACTGGATCTCGGCTGTGTGCATTCTTCCCTAGTACCCGCAATGGGCCATCATGACCGCATGATGCCAAAGGTGCACAGCTTGCTCGTTTGCCCCTTTCTGTCCACAGGAAAGGTCAATTAAGTTTCAGTTCTCATTATCTGTTCTTCCACAGTAAGTGAGGGGGCAGGACATGTCAGGGCAAGGCATTTCACTATCTTCTGGAACTTGGTTCATCCTGAGGGAAATGTGGGAGATGACTTGCAATTTCCAGGAGAAGAGATCAGGTGAATGGTCAGCAGAGCACAGTTTTGTCGGGTTGATGTACCCATCTATACCTACTACAGATGAACAATTGCTGGGGTGCTATAGATGACCATCTACTTAGGCTATATGGACTGGGGGTTTAAATCTATAATTAAGACCAACTTTTTAGCTAGGTTATCCTCATTAATGTATCAGGAGAAGGCAAGAGAAGGTTAGCAGTATGTCATATTTCTTTTCAGAAAAGAAACTCTTGTCACAGAACTGGGAGATAATTTCTGATGGGGCTGGCCTCTGGGCTGGGGTTTGGCCGCAGTAGAAGGGTACAGTCATATAAAAGCTCAAAAGTGCTATATCCTGAGTCTCTCTATAGGGGACACAGACAGGAGAGAGAGAGGTTGGTGGCAGGGAAACCCTGTCTTTTCAGAGATGAAGTATGGATTTAGTGAGGTGGGCCTCGAGGAGGCCATGAGCCCTCCGTACCCTACCAGGTAACTGAGGCCAGTGTGGAGTGTGAGAATTCCAGTGGGTCCCAAACAACTTAGATACCTCCTAGTTAACTTGATGAATGAAATCTGCGACATTATCTGATTGAATGGAGATGAGAAAGCCAATGGTGGGTACTGGTGGGGAGGGACTGGATAACAGCTGAGGCCTTTTCTGAGCCTGTGGGAAAGTTATCAACCCAGACCTGGAGACATTTTAACTTCTGCCCTTGTGGCATGTGGGTGAAAAAAATTTTCCAGTCCTGAGCTAGAGAAAAGCCTCAAGCCGGATATGTAGGGAAAGGGGGCGGGGGCTCAGAAAACCCCGAATCCTGGAGACATGGCAGACAAAGCATTAAGCGGTGATCGTTTTAAGAAGAGTTTTCCAAGAGGGAAAGCAAATAAGAGGCTTAAGCGGGCTGGTTAGGGGTTTGTGGGCGGTGTGAAAACTGTCCGGAAATAATGAAAGCACCGAGCCAGCCTGCGAAGCAGGGAAGAGGGACTTTCCCCGACTTAGGCACCATCCCTTTTGGGGGCAGAGGTCTTAATATCAGCACGCAGAAAGGGAACAGGCCAGGATTATGCCAGAAAGGGCAAAATATTAACCTTAAAGGGCATGGTAGAGAAGGCCATCTGGCTCTTTAGAGTTTTATCTGCAAAGGCATTTCTAGCAGCTATGGGGCACATGGCCTCTGGTGTCTTCAGCAGTGAAGAAGGCCTGCTCAAGTCAGCACTAGGGCTGCCTAAAGAAGGGCTTTAATGAGTGGAGTGTCAATGATTGAAAACCGTCAGGAGGTGAGAAATATCCTCTCTGCCCAAATAGTGGTGTGCTTGTGTGGTATATGAAATGCATATCTGGAGTTCCAATAAGTGTTAATTTATAAACCTTTAGCTACCGTAAAGGCACGGGCCATAGTGAGAGGGGGTGGGTGGAGGAAGAGCTTCCATTTCTGATAGAATCATGAGAGATGATAGTATATCCTGCCCTGGCAAGGCTTATATGAACTTCTATCGATGAACCAGGTATGGTCAGGGTTGGGAAGGGGGCAAGTGGAGATGTAAGAGGAAGGGGAGGTTGCTGGGTGAAGTAGAGACATACAGTTGTGTGGCTTTGGCCCTTTAAAGGGAGGTGTTGGGTTAATGAAGTGAGAGACAGGTTTAAAATTGGGGCCCAAGGTAATGGTAGCCATGACAGTCTCCATGAAAAGTGCACAGAGCTGAAGAAGGCAAAAGGTGGAGAGAAAATATGAGAGGTGGGATGAAGACACGAGTCACTGAAGATTATGGGAGGAATGAAGGGTGAGTGGGGTATATGTAGCGATTCTGAGTGTCTCCAGGAGCATCAGGGCTGCGGCAGCTTACGGGTATGGCCGCCAGCTAAGATAGTGGCGTCAAGCTGTTTGGACAGGAACATGATGGGGCATGGACTTAGACCTGTGACAGAACTCCTGCTGAACATCCTCTGCATTCAGTTGTCTGAAGATTGAAGAGTTGGGTGGGATCTTGAAGCACCAAGGAGAAGGCTGTTCTTAGGACCTCTTTTAAGAACTGAAGGAATGAATAAGGGAGGGCCTTGTGATTTAAAGGTTCAGCAGGGTGTCCTTTACAGATTTATAGAGGCTTTCAGTGAGAAGGGCAAATCCAGGAACCCAGAGGCTAAAGTATCCTATTATGCTGAGAAAAGAGAAAAGTTATTGTTTGGTGGTGGATATTGGGATCGAGGAGATCAAGATGACATGGTCCAGAGGTAGGGCTCAGCTATATTTGTGGAGAATGATGCCCAGATACATGACAGACAGGGAAAAGATTTGGGCCTTAGCGGGAGAGACATGATTATTCCTTGGAATCTAGATAATGCAATAAGTGGGTGTCTTTATGGGATGACTCACAGGGGGGGCTGCAGAAAAGGAGGTCACCTAGATACTGTATGAGGTAAAGGGCATTGTGAAACGAAAGTAAACCACAGGACAATTCAGGTTAACTGCTGGGACTGGCAAGTGTCAGGGTCTGTCCAGGTGAAAGTGAAGAAAGACTGTGAGGAGGGATGCAGGGGAATAATGGAAAAGATATCTTTTAAATCTAAGACAGAGTAATGAGTAGTAAACGGAGCAAGGGAGGATAAAAGCATGCAGGAGTTAGGCACCATGGGGTATACGGGAAGGACAACCTGACTGATATCGTGGAGATCTTATACCAGCCTATAAGAGCCATTTTTCTTTTGCACTGGGACAATCAGGGTGTTGTAATGGGAGTTGATGGAAATTAAAATACTGTTTTACAGTAGACAAGAAATGAGAGGCTACAGTCCCAGCAAAGCCAGGTCAGGAATGGGTATTGTCATTGGGTAAGGTAAGGGTAGCTAGGCTTGAGAGGGATGTTAAGCAGTTGTTGGAATAAAGCCAGGAATGGGGTGGAAGTGTCCCAGACTTTGGGGCTGAGGTAAGGGGAAATGATGATCACCTCAGGGGTGGGAGGGGGCAGAGAGGGGGTCATTAGGGTAACTATAAGTGTCAGTTGCATCCTGGGGATGGTCAGAGTAGCAGACAACTTTGTTAGGCTATCTCACCCAAAATGTGGAGTGGGATAGTTAGGAATAACTAAAAATGAGTGTGGGAAGAGATGTTGACCCAATTGGCACCAGATCGGGGGTGTTTGCAAAGGTATGGAGACATTGCCATCAATGCCCATGACAGTAGTTGGGGCCAGAGAAGTTGGACCACAGAAAGAAGGAAGAGTGGAATGGGTCACTCCAGTGTCAATCATGAAAGGGATTGACTTATGCTCCACCGTAATAGTTACCTAGAGTTTGGCATCCAAGATGGTCCTGCAAACTTTGAGGCCTCTGGACACTATTAGTCTTTGGTTGCCAAGGCAAGAAGGTCTGGGAAGAAGATAGTTGGGGGTCATGAACCAAAGGCAGCTGAAGTGACCATTGTTAGGCCATCTGACTTCCAGTGGGGTACCTCACAGAAGAGACACTGCTTAGGGGGAATCCCAGGCTATGGACATTCCCTAGCCCAGTGAGCATTCTGGTGGCATTAAAAGTAAGACCCTGGAAATGCACCACAAATTGGGGGCACTTTCAATCCTTTTGTGGTCAGCTCAGTGGTTGGGTTTAGGGGATGTCTTATGGCAGAGGCCAGCATCTGCAGCCCAGAAACACACTGCTCTGGAGCACTTTCATCTCTGTTATTAAAAACTTTAAAGCCTAAGTTAATTAACTCCTACTGTGAAGCCTGAGGGCCAACTTCCAACCTCTGTAGTTTTTTTCACTAATGTCTAGTGTTGATTGGGTCATAAAATGCATCTTTAAGGTAAGTTGTCCCTCTGGCTATTCTGGGTCTAATGATGTGAATCGACTGAGGGCAGCAGGCAGGTGAACCACAAACTAGGCTGGACTCTCATCCTTGTTCTGAATGGTTTCTTAAGCTTATCAAAATTAACTGCCTTCTGGGCCACCCAATGAAGTCCCTCTATGAGGTAGGTGACTGTGTGATCTTGGTTGGCTATATCCTGGGCTCCTGATAGTTCCAATTTGGGTCCTCCAGGGACTGGCCACAGTGCTCTCAGCAATACCGGGCTGAAGGCATCTGGGTTCATCCCTGAAAGATTGAGCCAGGGAGATTACCCATTCCGGTTCATCTGGGGAGAGAGTGGAGCAAAGGGCAAAATTTCAGTCTTCCCAGGTGAGAGTATATGATTAGGCCAAGTACTGGAATTCTGTGATATGTTGGGTGGAATCAGAGGAGCAGGAGCCCAGACTCTGATTAATTTGGGAGACGTCTCACAGGGAGAAAGCGATATGAACTTGGACTACTCCCTTGGCTCCTACCACCTCATGGAGTGGGAACCGGGAGTGGAGGGCAAGATTTTGGGACCAAATTGCAATCCAGGTCAGGTGTGAGTTGGAGGAGAGCCCGGTGCAGTGTACTGAAGAGGATTAGAGTCCAGGGGAAGTGCCATCTAGATTAAAGGGACAGGTGCTGGATCAGCAGGAGGCCCCCCAGGAGAAGGGAAGGAGTGGCTGCAGCAGCGGGAAGCTCTGCAGGCAGAGGAGGAGCAGGGCCTGCAGCTACTACAGGATGTGCAGGAAGCTGCTAGGGGAGAGCAAGGTCAGCTGGACCCATTGTCAGAGAAGAGTCTGCATCTGGTGGGAGGGGCACAGACAGGAGGGAAAGGATTTGAGAGGAATTGCATGAGGCGCCCAAGTGGAAATATTATGGAGTGTAAAGGATACCTGGACATAGGCCAATTCAGACCATTTACTTAATCTCCAGCAGTAGTTGTCTAAATCCTATAGAATAGATATCAAAAATGCTCTTTTCTGGCCACTAGGAGCCATTGTCCAGTTTGTACTGTGGTCATGCAGTTGCAGAAGACTATTAGACATTTGGGCTTCAGATCAGGGTAGAGATAAAGAGGTTTTAGGTTCTTTAAGAGCAAGTCTAGGGGCGAGGAAAGGGGCATAGAAGGAAGGTTTTCCATGGAGAGCAGAGAGAGGTAATTTCATCCGTGGTGTGACAAATGAGAGCAGCAACGAGGCCCACAACGGACATCTTTCGTTGGGACTCAAGGCCACAACAGAGCATGAGTGAGTGACCGAGGCAGTCATCACTGCAACTGATCAACCACCGAGGGAAAGCAGCCTTCCTGAGGAGTGTCCGTGACTGGCACTGCATTTAAAAGGCATGGAAAGTAGGTTGAGCTTCCCTCTGTCCAAGTGGGCTGAAGGGTAGACAGGCAGGAGAAAAGCAGGGAGAGTATCTTACCTGATCTGAAGTGACCTGGAGTGACTGGAGTTGCCTGGAGCACTAGAGCAAGGTCCAGGGGCCAGTGTCATCCAGTGGCCTCAGTAGGACAAAAGGCTGGAGATAGAGTGTAAGACCCTCCAAGGAGGAATTACCGTATCCCAGGTTTTCACACCAATATGTTATCACCAACACACTAGAAGCCACCTGGACACACGGGCTTTATGTGAGCAAAAGGCTGGATTTATTTTGCCTGGGTACAGACAGGCTGAGATTGTTGATTTCAGCAGCTGGCCAAAGGAAAAGTTAAGTTTTTTTAGGGTTTGAGGATGGGGTTATAGTCCCAAGGAACCTGGATGGAATGTTTGGGATCAAAGTTCCCAGGACAGTCAATGCAGGTATTTAGATTATACTGGACTTATTGATGTTGGGGAGAGTGTATATCCTGTCTTAAATTTCCTTTATGGCCATCTGTTCTATTTGCTGAGGGCAGCATGGCCCTTTGTTGGTTTTCTATTGTTTGTGAAGGGTGGTATATTTGCTGAGAAGGTCTCAGGTCAGACATGACAGTAAAATTTGCATTTGCATCTGTAAGTGATATGGGAGTGTTTATCATTGCACAGCTCCACAAGAACCAAATGTTAATATAATGAGCTGTTTTGAGTACAATTTCTCTTCCTAATATAAGAATACCATGCCTTTAGCAGCACGGTTAACAAAACATAAGAAAACTCAGCTCCATGCTTTCTGTTGGGTTATACAAGGTATGTATTGGTTAAAAAAATGGATCCTGGGATTCAAGGTACTGGCAAATTTTAGGACAGATAGGGCAGACCCTTCAAAGATTGGAAGCCACTCTAATAGCATCAGCTACTCAAAATCTACTACAATGAGGGCAAAAGGACTGGGAATTTATATTAGCATAGGATCTTAAAGAATAAATTGGAAACCTGATATTCAAACCAAGAAGCAAAGGACAAAGCAGACGAAGTACTCTATGTGCAAACACACGTAGGCATAAATGAGAACCACATGTAGGAAAAAACAAGGCTCCCTGCATTTTTAAGAGGATAGGATGATGTTGTAGAAGGTAAGACAGATAAGAAGCTGTATTTTGTATTAGATCAAGCATGCCAGAAATAGGAATTAAAATATATCTTGTAACTAATAGAAGAGAGATGTGTTCATAACTACATTGAATTTTTAAAAAATGAAATAACTCTATACCATGTTCAGATATTTTATAGCTACTTTCATACTTGGTTCTAAAAATAACCCCAGACATATAATAACCATGCAAGCTGCACTGAGCACATTTGGGAGATGTTATGTGAAACATCAAGGCCTGTGTTAAGTCACCTAAATGGGAGCTGAGATTTGTACCGTCACAGCCTGTGACCTCATTGTGCTATGTTGCCTCTGTGTCATGACAACATAGACAGTATACTGGAAAAGAAAGACACAGGCAATGAAATAACTTAGGTAGCTATTACCAAATTCAAGGAAAAGAGAATGAAATCTCTAATAAACCACTTCTAGAATAAAAGAGCATTGCAAAAGACATAGTAAAGAGATTTCTAAGAAAGGGGACTAGATTTAATTTTCAGATCACTCATGAACTTCTCAAGAGACTTCCAACAGAGAAGTAATAGAAAGTGTTGGATTTGATAGGTGGTAATTGAGGGGTGGGAACCAGTTTATAGTGGGTTTCAGAGCAAATGAAAATGATATTATAGAAATGATCTAGAAGCTTGGTTGGGTCCATTCTGCGATGTTCTCCAAACCCTTGCACATCACTACTGTCGCCACTAATTATAATTCTTCAGGATAACAATAACAATGATCACACAATTAATATTTCTAGTTGCTATGTTGTGGGCTATAGATGCATTTTCATTTGTCATCAAAATATTTTAGAGGATAGTAACTATCTTGAATATTAGGTATATATTTCGAAGTTACTCAGAACCATAGAAAAATTCTAACTTCATCAAAGCAGTAACAATTTACCAAGATATCATGAAAATTTTCCCTAAAAGGTATTCCTGTTAATAAAACGAAAAGTCACAATGTAAGCAAACATATATGCAAGGAATATAATTGGTGAAAGAATGATATCCAAAATATTCAAAGAATACTTCAAGTTCAACTGTAAGAAAATCCACACCCCAAGCAAAAATTAGGTGAAAGACATTAGTAGATACCTCAACAAAAAGATATACATGGTAGTAATCCCAGCATCCTGGGAAGTATAAGAAGGAGGATTGAGCTTGGCGTGGTGGCACACCCCTGTATTTCCAGCACTCGGGAAGCTGAGGCAGGAGGATCGTTGTGAGTTTGAGACCAGCCTGGGCTACAGAGTGAGCTCAAGGCCAGACTGAACTGCATAGCAAGACCCTGTCTCAAAAAGGCCAATAAATAAATAAATAAATAAATAAATGAGGATTGAAAGTTTGAGCCTATTCTAGGTATTTTTGCAATTTAGCAAGATCCTGTCTCAAAAATAAGAAAATACAAAGAGTTAGGAATGTAACTCAGTGGTAAGACCCTGAGCTCAATTCCCAGTACAAAAAGAAAAAGAAGATGGGGCCAGGAAGAGGAAGAAAAGGAGAAGATGTACAGGTGGCAAAACAAGCATATGAAACAGTGTTTAGCATCATAAATCATTAAAGAAGCACAAATTAAATCAACAGTACGGTACCACTGTACACCTAGTAGAACAGCTAAAATCTAAAACAATGACAACACCAAATGCTGGTAAAGATATGGAGCATCAGGAATTTCACTGTCAAAGGAAGTGCAGAATAATGCATTCACTTTGGAAGACGGTTTGACAGCTTCTCACAAAACTAACCATGGTCTTAACATATGAGTCTTGCCATTCACTCAAATGAGCTGAAAACCCATATCCACATCAAAACACACATATGCTTATAGCAGCTCTATTCAGAAATGCCAAAGCCTAACAGCAACCAAGATATCCCTCAATAGTTAAGTGATTAAAGAAATATGGCACATCCATGCCATGAAATACTATTTAGAGATAAAGGAAGTTATAAGAACCTGAAAATATATAGAAGCATCTTAAATGTACATTTCTAAGGAAAAGATACCAGTATGAAAACATTATATATTTTATGATTCCAACCAAGTAACATTTTGAACAAGAAAAAACTATACAGAGAGTAGATCAGTGTTTGTCAGTGAGATGAACAGGTAGAACATAGGGTGTTCTGGAAATGAACTGGAAGTGAAACTGTTCTATAAGATACTCAAGTATTTGTCAAAGTACATGGAATTTTACCTCATAGAATGTACAACACACAGAGTGTTGCAGACTATGAACTTTAGTTAGCTGTAATTAATGTTGGCTCACCTATTATAACAAATACATCATACTAATGCAAGATTTCAATAATAGAAGAAACTGGGAAACAGCGAGTTGGAGTCAGAGGGCATATGGAAATTCTTCCTAATTGTTCTGTAAACCTAAAACTACTCAAAAGAATCATGACTGTGTCAGTTTACAACCTGCCGCTGTAGCAATGCACTCCAAATTAGAAATGAACTTTTTTGTATTCAGGAAAAATATATAGAAGACACTTGACCTTCTAACTAACCAAGTGTTATGATTCGTGTCTAGATGGTTCCCCCTCCCCCAAGCCGCATGCACTTTCAGAGAGGGCTTTTTCAGAGATAGCTGATCTAGAATTTATGACTGATTCATGGCTCAATGCTGGGATGGAGTGAGTGACTCCTGGATCAGTCCACTGATTGGGTTGGCACCACCCTAATCCCAGCAGCCTGGGTAAGATAAAAGGGACAGAAAGAGTCTTGTGTTTCCACTTTTGCTCTTGCTGCTTTTGGTATCATCTGCCACCATGAATGATTGCCTCTCTGCCATGTCACCCTGCCTTAGAGCCAGCCCATTGTGGACTGAAATCTCTACAAACCGTGAGCTCTATCAACCCTTCCTCCTTTAACCTTGTGTGTTGGGGATTTTGTCTCAGCAATGAAAGTAAGTAACTAAGACACCAAGGTACCATTGAGTAAACCGCACATTTTAAATACTAGGCTAATTATACTATAACTAATGCTTTTTGTTAGAATTCTATCTGACAATAAAAAGACTGTGAAAAAAGCTGTTTTGAAATCTTCCTATGCAGTAATAATACATAACCCTCCCTAATGAAGGTAAGGCCTTTGCAAGGACTGGCCTTGTCTATGCTTATTGATAGCTGATGTTTAATGACATCATTGTAGATGCTCAAACAATCATGAACAATCCAGAAATCATTTTAGTTGTAGCAATTAAAATTTCTGTTCCCTTTGGAATCTTGGAATTTTCTAACATTTTAGTCATTTCTTTCAGTGAACTTGCATGAACTTCCAAATGTGTATCAGTCCAGGTCCAGTCAAAAACAGAAATTAAAAGTTTCTGACAGATATAGTTTAATAGAGGAAATTTGTGAAATCAGTGATACAGAAATCTCACATCTAAAGCCCAATGCAGAGTGGAAACAAAGCAGACGGTCCACCAGATGGGGGGTAGCACCCCCAGAGTAGACACAGCCCCATGTTGCCCCAGGCAGACAGAGCAGGACAATACTTACAGTCTCCCCTGCTCCTCTCCCTTGGACCTTTCTCTGTGCCTCCTATTGATCAAACCTAGCCAAAAGTCAGAGCCAAAGGAACCTGGAAAATATAGCTCCCCTGTACAGAGACAGACAGTGAATATCCTATGTGGACCATAGCATAAAGTAGAGCCAAATTCACAGAAAAATTCAGAAAAACCAAGAGAAGGAAAATCATCTTCGCAAAGTATCTGTAACTTCTGGTAATAGTAAAACACTATTGTCTTTTCAAGGGAGGAATAAATGACAAAGTCTCATAAAAGAAGAATATACCAGGCATCCAAAGGACAGGGGAAGTTTTCAGATGGGAATTTCCACAGGAATCTTCTTAGGTGACTCTAACCCTGATGTCAGCATTGAGTCAGCTGAAATATGTGGTACAATGCCATACGTGATATGAAACTATGCAAACTAAACTTCCCCAGGGCTCGGTACACTCTACTGCTTTTCTTCCCCTCAAACTTGACACTGTCTGTTACTTCATATCTTACTGGAAAAACCAGTCTATGGAGCTAGTCTCAGCATAACGCAGTGCTACTTTCTGAGATCCCAGTCAGAATGAGGTTTTAGGCTGAAAGTAAACCACAATGTCTTGCCTTTGATTCTTAAGCATCTGGTAAGGAAGCTACATATCCTTAGAAAACCACATGCTCCAAAATTTCCTCTCCCATATGTGTTCCTTCTGAAGTCGGAGTTCTCCTGACTGCATCCTCAATTTTCGCCAACACAATATAGCCTTGTTTGAAACTCTTCTTGCAAGCTGTGATCACTAATTATGTAGCTATGCCACACTGGGTCACATACTCAGTGGTCATGGTATGTTGTCTACTCATGTAGGATGCAGTTAAAAGAATATTATTTAATGTTAACGTTCAGAACTATTTATGCGTGGAGGACCACCTGGACAACTCTAAATCTGGCCCTATTTCCATGTATTGATAGGTACAGAGCTGGCTAGGACTTTTCCTTATCCCTTCAACTGGCTTTAAGCAATGCATGTCAGTCTACACAGGTGCTGGTGTGTAGTCTTTGAAGCAACGTGACAGGTCAGTGTTGCCCCACCTCTTAGCTCCCCAAAAGCCATGTGAGCCAGGCAGGAAGGAAAGCCATGCTCCATCCTGTCAGGTGGGATCTGGGATCGAGTCTTCAGATAAGAGGCTATGACATCCCAGGGCATAAAAGGTTGCACATCAGAGCTGAAGCACCAACCCCCAAATATTAGATACCACCTTGAATTGCATTATACAGATTGCTCTTTCTGCATATTGCAGAGGTGATTTCAGATGACCTACCTAGCCAAGTTCACAGCACTCATGTACTTCCCACCACTCCCACAGCCACACATCCTTGAGCTACTTCCTTCTTCACAAATAAATAAAATTCGTGTTTGGCCCTAGGTCAAGGCTTTTGTTCCAGTCACCCTAGCTGGACGTAGGACCCCCTTAGCTAGCTCACCATAACTATAAATATGCCTTAGTATCTTTAGTCTGACCACGTATCACACTGGTAGTGGTAGGTTGGAATTAATTTGCTAGGGTTCCAATCACTTTTCCATAGGATTACAAATGTAAACTCCCCAGACTGTGACCAGGACCAGGAAGGGCCCCACGTTGCAAGAGATGCCTGGAAAGATTGTCCCACTTATAGAAAAAGTGTTGCTGTT